>JAPYZI010003188.1:0-23690 GCA_030523105.1 Ophioninae sp. A BG-2022a | reverse complement strand
AAATTTGTAAGAGCCGTAGAAATTTAAAATTTGTAAGAGCCGATGAAATTTGTAAGAGCCGTAGAAATTTAAAATTTGTAAGAGCCGTAAGAATTAAAAATTTGTAGGTTAAAATTCGTAGGTACAATTTCGAAAAAAAACTCGAACGCCATGTGTGATAATTAATTCTGGAAAATTGCGGAGAGCCTCTCATTTCCGAATTATTCGGTTTGTAGGTATGTACGTGCACGTAATGATACTCGAGACCCATTAAGGCTCTTCAGAGACGAGTGCGGATGGTATCCAGCGGTAGATAACGGTAGCTCGCGCTAATTCTACCTTACCATCTAACTTATCATTCTACGTATCACTATACTATCAAGAATCTTTGTCATTTTTTAATCCTCATCCAATTCCATGAAAACAAATAAGAGGAAAAATATGAAAAGGGGTAAAAGAGGAAAATGGAAAATGGAAAACTGGAAAATCTGGGCAAGTGCGTTCGAAATTTACAGAAATAAAAGTGGAACTGGAAAAGAGGAATATGGAAAATGAAAAAAATAACAAAACGAGAGGAAAAGGGAGATAAGGGAGAAAAAAAAGATTATCAAAGGGAGACGGAGCAACAATCGCGTTCTGCCAAGGCTAAGGGTGTGCACGTACTCGGCTCTTACAGTTTTCCAGTGATATTCTTTCCCTCTGGTTTCCTCTTTTCTCAACCTGGCTCCTGACGCCTTCCCTTTTCTCCTCTCTTTTTTTCGTCCATTCTAGTACCCCTCCCCGCACCCTCCTCGCTCTTTCTCTCTCTCTCTGATGGTCGCAAAGGGCACTTTACACGCATACACAGGCCAGTTATTTCCATCTTTCTCTTTTTCTCCGTTTGGTCTTCTTTTCGGTATCCGGTGGGGGGGGGGGGGGGGGGGAGGGGGTCCGCGTATATGCCCATTCCTCTTCTTCGTGGCCCAAACTTGAATCCAATTTTCCACATCGCATCCCGCAAAAGTTACTTCCCAGCCGAGTACGCGAAGGCCCAGAAGAAAAAGACGCGACGTACGGCGGAGGACTTTTCCCGTGCTCGAACAACGAACCGTGCTGCACTCCCTCACATCGGGCACACACTTGGTTCTTCACCCTTCGCCCTTTCCCGTCTTTCCAACCCTTCGGAACTCTTTCCCCGGCGGAGTATTTTTTTTCTCTATCTTTCTCTCTCTTTCTTTGCACATGCTGTCTCCGTTGCGCAACAATTTTATCTTTTCTTTGCCTGGGTAAAACAATTTTGGGACATATTGCTTGGAAGGACCGAGGTCACTCCGTCCTTGAAAGACGTGTAGTAATTCGTCGTCGTAGCGAGCCACCATCAACCGACTTTTGACCTTTTCGTGTTTCTCTCTACATTTGTTCAGCTTTCATTTAGTTTTTTTCCAAATTCATGAAAAATAATATGTTAAATTTCATATATATATACATATATGGTATATGTAAATTTATAAATACATTAATATTAATGTAACTGATTAATTAGATAAGCAGAAGATTTGTTTTGTAAATAAACTTGTAAATGAATTTCTTTGAAAATTGTTTTCACCTAGGGATGTGGGTGAACAGGTGACCGCTATTTTTCTCAATCTGCGAATTCATATGTACAGATCGTCCCCCGAGTATTTCACGTCCTCGATCTCGTCATATATCTTTTATTGAGTTTCTGTCCGTGGTAACTGCGTAACTCCATTCATTTCGTCGAACCGGAAGACACTTTTCAGATACTTCGGGACGAAATCTTCCATCCTTAAATTTACGCTTCTATCTTTCTTTCCTTTCCTCTCTTACTCTTCCTCACTCTCTCTCTCTCTCTCGCCTTCTCTCTCTCCCGCTTCCTTACACCTTCTTATTTTCTCTTTCGCTCTCTTTCTCTCTTTCTTTCTCCCTCTTTCTCACAGCTTCTTACTCTCTCTTTCGTCCTCTTTCACTCTCTCTCGCTCTCTCTCTCATTTTCTCTCGCACTTTCTCTCATTCCCTCTCGCTCTCTTTCTCTCTCGCTCGCTCCCACTCTCGCTCTCTCTCTCATTCTCTCTCGCTCTCTCTCATTCTCTCTCGCTCTCTCTCTCATTCTCTCTCGCTCTCTCTCTCATTCTCTCTCGCTCTCTCTCTCTCATACTCTCTCGCTCTCTCTCTCATTCTCTCTCGCTCTCTCTCTCGCCCTCTCTCACTCTCCCTCATCCTCTCTCGCTCTCTTTCGCTCTTTCCCGCTCTCTCGCTTATTCTCCCTCGCTCTCGTTTGCTCTCTCGTTCTCTCTCGCTCTCATTCGCTCTCTCTCGTTCTCTCTCGGTCTCTTTCGCTCTCTCTCTCTCTCTCTCTCTCTCTGTCGTTCTCTCTCGATCTCTTTCGCTCTCTCTCGTTCTCTCTTGCACCCCCCCCCCGTCCCACTAAGCTCCCCAGGTTTGGCCGCCATTGAGTTTGAAACTTTGGGATTAATAATGCGGGTGGTTCTCTTGCTCGAAGGAAGTTTCGGACGGTGGATAGTCAATGGGATGCTGCGAGACGCGGTACGTCGGTTTTGAAATTTGTGGCGCGTTTGTTCGCGGAGAATCGGCGCTGATGGACTATAGACAAGATGTATAGATACATCCTGGCTCGATTGCCCTGGAGGGTTGGCTAGCCGCTTGAATTCCTCACATTATATATATATATATATATATATATATATAGGGGAATTCTTTTGCATTAGAAATTCTCATCCGTAGCTTTACGCATCATCCGAATTTTCGACAGGACGACGTTGAAGAACTTTTTAATTGTTGACAGATCCTCGAGAACTCGAGTGTATGATCCCGACTCGAAGCTAATTCGTGTTACACTTATCGAGGAAATACGAAGTGCTCGAACTTTTGAGAAATCTCCAGGATTTCGAGGAATGTCTGCGATCTCTTGATCCTCGAAGGGAACGATGTTACGAACTTTGTTTTCCAATTTGAGGAAGCAATTGGCGAGTTTTCTACTCGAAGCTTTTACGCAACGAGATTGAACATTGTTGTACATGTATTTATAGTACCCTCCAGTGATCAAAGCTATCAAAGATGATGACAAAAATGATGAAAAAATATCAGATCAATTTGGTAACTAAAAATCGAGGAAATTTCGAGGTATCCAATTAAACGTGATTTCGTTCGAGTTGAAAAGGCGTTCATTTCGAAAACCGCGAAAAGCTAAGTATTGTTCTGATGAAAGATAAGATAATATACGGATGAATAAAAAAATCGAGCATCAAAAGTTTATATCCCCTAGTACATGTATATTTTTTTCAATACCCTCGCCCGAGAAACTTTTTGGGATTTGCCGTGCACGCTCTTCTCAGACAGATGGTACAACCATGAATGCACTTCGAATTCACTCTATTTCCTCGATGTTAATCCCCTGATTACAAGTATCACAGAATATTCATCAAAAGCTCGATCTCGCCAAGCGGATTCAACCTTTTTGCTCAAGAAACGCTCAACAGCTTAAGGGCATGATGGCGTAATATTTTCAAATCTTTCAAAGATTTTATTCCATTCGAGTTGCGACCAGCAACGTTTGCACACGCTGTTTTCCCATGAGCTACCGCGTTGTATTCGTTTATTCGCAAGTATTAAACGATTCAGTGGAAAATTATGAAATAATTCATGTATTATTATTTTTATTATTATTATTATTATTATTTGATGTTGTTGTTGTTGTTTATTGTTGTTGTTTGTTGTTGTTGTTTGGGTTTGTTGTTGTTCTTGTTGGTTATTGTTGTTGTTTGTTATTGTTGTTTGGGTTTGTAAGAACAAGAGTTTGTTAATGTTGCTGTTTGTTGTTGTTATTTGCTGTATGTTGTTGTTATTGTTATTATTTTTATTATTATGCAAAATACTAAAATTCCTCAAATTTTCAAACCTTTCGTTACCCCCATTATTACCAGAATACGAGAGGGAAGATTTTATAAATGATCCGGATCGAAAATCCTTGAAGCTTATTGGCTCCGTAACAATTGGATGGACGTTGAAAAAGTCGTTTTCAACGTCCATCCAATTATTACGGAGCCAACAAATCTTCAAGGATTTTCGATCCGGACCATCTTCAAAATCATTCCGCTCGTATTCTGAAAAAAGGGGCTGGGGGGGGGGCGGCGGGGCGGCTTGCGTTTGGAACCAAGGCGTCGATTTAAAATGTTCTATCAGTAATTATTTCACACGCTCGGGTGAATAATTCACTGACCCGTGAAAAGCCTCCCTCGCTATCTTTTCATCGTTTTAAGTACGAACACTCACGAGGGACGAAGTTTGCAACGTAGTTTCGAAAAGGGCCTCAGGTCTCGTCCTCTCCGGAGGACCCTCGTTGCAATATTGGAAGCGATAGAGCGACATCGTTGGTGAACGTGGGGGGAGGGGAGGGGGGAGGGAGAAGAGTGTCCGCTGGAAAATTGTCGTTTCTCCCATAAGGAAAGTGCACTCCGCGTCACGCGGAGCATTCCATTTACATATACGTGTCGAATGGTCGATAGCCCTATGGTGCACGCAGCTCGATCCTATCGAACGATCCGACGGCTATTCGAGAAATTGCACGAGTCATCACCACTGTGCACACGCACGTGAAACATCTCAAGTGGGATCGACAGGGTCCCGAGCTTTTCCCAACAAACCCAAACCAACCCCACCTCCCCTCAACTTTTAACCTCGCCATCTACAAAGTTACGCCTTTTTTCAGGCTCGGTATATTCCGGAGTGCACCACCGAACACCCGCCACAACAATTTTCACATATTCCGATATAATCGATTTCCTTCGTTTTTTTTTTTTTTTTTTTTTTTTTTTTTTTTTTTTCATGGCTCGTTTCATCACTCGATACTTCTGGGACACGGTTTTTTCAGAGCGTTCTTTTAATCCGGATATCTTCGGTCATTGTTAATACGATTTTTCTTTTTTTTTTTTTTTTGATTTCGAATTCTTTGTTGTTAGAGGTTTGGGCGTATCGGCGAAAGCAATTTTTGTTGTTGTTGTTTAAATTTAATAGATTTATTTACGATTTTTATTTGATACGTTTAGTTGCGATTTGGATTTAATACATTAATTGACGATTTTTATTTATTATATTTATTTGCTATTCGAATTCAATAAATTATGTACGATTTAAATGTAATACATTTATTCACGATTTAAATTTAATAAATTTATTTGCGATTTCAATTTAATAAATACATTCACGATTTAAATTGAATATATTGATTGGCGATTTCAATTTAATACATTTATTCGCGATTTAAATACAATTAATTTATTTACGATTTCAATTTAATAAATATAAATTTACGCCACGTGGTTTTATTAATTTTAAGTAAAGTACACGTGACTTAAGACGCACTGCACATACGAAAAAAAAAACCAAAAAAAATAAAAAGTGTGTTCGAGATACAATATTGAATCGGGACTATCGAATGTCCTTCACCGAAGTTTGGAAGTGAATCGAAAAGGGAACGCGAAGTTACGTACGATAATTTGATCGTTAGGGGTGCTTTGATGCGATATTTTGACCAGTCGACCGCGAACGTGCATACACGCTTTAGTCCCTCTGCCAATTAATTCCGTCATTACAAATCATATTCCACGTGTGTATTGAATGCGACCACCGAATACCTTGGGTACAAACGAGCGAGGGGAAACTCCGGTTGATACCCCATATACCGAAACCAAACATAACCTACCGAACATAGCCCATTTACCTAATGAGTCTGATATAAAACGTACAAACCTGAGAATCCCGATGTCCTCTTTATGAAGGTGGATGGAATGGAAATACTGGACAGTTGAATAATCGGATTCAACAAGCTTCATGAAAAAAAAAGTCAAGGTGGACTTTATCGCTAAGCGGTCATCCGTATCACGAAAATTAATATCTCGGATAATCTTTGGCCAGTTTCCCTGTGCCCTCGTGTAAATACAATATGGTGTTCAATTGTCAACAGAAAATGCGATTAAAGTGTATTCCATACGAATTACGATTTTGTGAAATCCACTAAAGCGTTCGTTTGAGTTAGTTTGGGTTAGTTCGTTTGCGTTTGTTAAATTTATATAGGGAATTAACATTTATTAACACCTAAAACGCTGAAAACTTTGCTCTGGAAATTTCCAAAACAATAAATTCCCAAATACTTCATCATATAAATCTCAAAAAAAATCTAGATAATCAACTCCACCACGAAACTGACCTAAAAATCAAAATAGCCAATAATCCATCATTAAAATTCCCAAAACGTCTAAAAGTCTGAAAAGTTCGCTATGAAATTTCTAAAAAAAACTATAATATCCAAAAAATGCTCCTTAGAAATAGCCGAATGACAAAAATGGTCAAAAGCTCCAGGGAAAAATATTCGGAGAAGCATTTCTCGATAAAAGTATCGAATTCCACACGTTCCCGCCCCCCCCCCCCCATCTTCCGGGAACCTGACATTTTCTCTTCACCAAATTCATCGTGCTTCTCTGAAGCGCCACTATCCAAGTTCCAGTAGAACCAACAAAGGACGTCCTTCTCTCTTCACCGTTTTTCGAACCGAATGAAAAATGCCATGGCCACGAGGGCTTCTCAATTTCTCCTCGGTTCTGTCCCCGACGTCGTCACTTTCCCATAAAACTGGGTCGACGTCGCGTCCTCGAAATTGAACGAGTCTTTTCAAAATTAAAAAATCGAGCAGCTGGAGAGAGTGCAACTTCCGTTGCGCATCACCCGAAACGTCTGATTCTTTTAAGCAACCGTACGTTGCATACCTTACGCGGACACTTATGAGTTCAAACCCGGATTTCATTTTACCACGGTTTTATTAACTTGCTTTCTCGTCTGCCTGTTCGTTCGTGTGTTTTTGCTCGGTCCAAATTTTTCAACCGTTTTATTTACACCAGCTATTCGACAAGCTAGATATTTTCAACATTAAACGTAGCTCCGAACTGGATGACCAAAATAACAGACGGAGAAGATAAATATAAATTTAAAAAATCGAAACGTAAAATATACAGTTGTTTATTAAAAAAATGAAAAATAAAAAATATTGGTGGAAAGAATGTAACGTACGAACAGATATTACGAGTATTTAAATAATACATTCGATATTTAAGAAAGTAGTTTTAAAAATAGTTAAATAGAAACTATTAATAAAAACTATACGATAATTAATTGTATAGTTAATAATTATAATAATAGATATAGTTAAAATGTATAGTTAAATTCTTAAAGTCCTAAAGTTCTAAAGTTTAATAAATAGTATAGCCATCAATTATAAATATAACAATCAATTATAATAATACATATAGTTAAAATATAGGATGAAATTTCTAAAGTTCTTAAAGTTTCTTAAGTTAGAATTTTATTAATAGTTCCTAGTACTTATAAACTGTTAATAAAATTTGATTTTATAGAATACTAATTTTACGTTAGTTATTTACACTTTTTCGAGACCCCCGACCCAAACATCTTTTTACTATTTAAGTTTTTTACTGAAATATTTGTCCAAACTTTCGAAGCCTCGAATGTCAAATGAAATATCAAATCAACCGGATATGCCCTTACCTTTGGTCGTTTTTAGTTGCATCTTCGGGCTAGAAGTTAGGATTCGCGTGTTACGCTGACAACGCTCGAGGTTCTTTGTGCAAGACGACGGTGACGTTTCATAAATTCCGTTATATGGTATAGCTCGGGTCTCGCGTCCTTGGAAATAAGGGCTGGCGAGAAGAGACGTGTATCCTTCCACCCCTGTACTTCCGGATAAAGGTGGCCTGCACTGGTAAACGTCCTTATATGTATGCAAAAGTTGTATTGCTCTGGGACGTATGACTCGTGTTGTTACACCCACGCAAAGACCCATACGTTCTCACGATGTACTCCGTACATCGTGAGAAAGCGCGCACAAAAGCGAAGCTTCCATACCGTATACGAGAAACGAGGGAGATTACCCCGCGACGCGAGCTAGCAAATATTGGCTCTTATTCGAGTCGGTTATACGGTGCTTACGTACCCACGGGCTTGCTATTGCACACCTATCCTCCGCATGTATTAGAACTGTATCCGCTGGGCTTTCTACGTTCACCTACCAACTGTCTTTTTCCGACTGAAATACCTTCTTTTTATTTTTTTTTTTTATCATTTCTTTTTTCGGAACTTCAATTTTTCATCGTATCGTTTCAAGAATTTTATTTTTTAATCATTCATTTTTGAAAACGTTATCTTTTAATCGTATCGATTCAAGAATTTTATTTCTTTAACGTATTTTTTCAAGAATTTTATTATTTAATCATATATTTTTCAAAACTTCGTCGTTTAATCATATGGTTTCCAGAATTTTATTTTTCAATCATATAACGCTCAGAACTTGATTTTTGTATCATATTTTTTCAAGAATTTTATTTATTAATCATATCGTTCCAAGAATTTTATATTGTAATCATATATTTTTCAAAACTTCATCCTTTAATCATATCGTTTCCAGAATTTCATTTTTCAATCATATGTTGCTCAGAACTTGATTTGTTAATCATATTTTTTTCAATATTTTTATTTTTCAATCATACATTGCTCAAAACTTGACTTTTTAATCCCATTTTTTTCAAGAATTCAATTTTTAAATCGTATGTTTTTCAGAATTTGATTTTCTAGTGGTACCTTTTTCAAAATTTGTTTTTACAATCAAATATTGTTCAGAGCTCGATTTTTAAGTCATATCTTGTCCAGAACTAATCCCATAATCAACCTTTTAAAATATATTAATTTACAACGTCTGAACAATATATATTTTCCAAAAATTCTGAAACAATCAATTATTGGAATCAAAGAATTTTCAATAAATTCTTTGATTATACGATTCGTTAATATCCATATACCGATACTTTAATACGAAATTTCTGTATCTTGAACCCGATGACGTTTGTTGAAAAATTTTCATGGTAAAGGATTCTTCGAACAGGGAGGCTTGAAATTGTCACTGAGGTGCGTCGGAGCGTCTGGAATATTATACCGTTGGTATCGGTCTCGCCTGGAGCGAAGATGGTAAATGGTATCGATAGGGTATATCATTTTCTTCCCTCCGAGAGATAAATATGGATATTATATACAAATATATACATGGGAGTGCACATGGATATTCGGTAGTGGCGAACGCCCCGGGAACTTTGGTACGAAAACGTTGGTCGATCGGAACCCCGCGAGTCGAGTTCCGCAAAATTTAAATACGTATAGAGTATCCTGCGTAGATAAATTTCTAGCTCGAGCGATATTGAATTCCGTAATATATGTGTGTGCACCATTCCCAAGGAAAAGCCATAAACCTGCGCGGTGCAGGGGAGGGGGGGGGGGGGGCTGTATCGCCCAACAAATATTGCACTCTGTATTAATAATCTTCGGCTCGTTTGCACTGCTGTATCCTATATTGTGTGCTAAAAACTTGGATTCAGGGGGAGATCGTGATGATTGCACCGGTGCTTTCTTAAGGGAAAATCTCCTTAAGGGATAAATCGAAAGATTTATTCAAGCTCTAGAACAAACGTTTTCAATTCATCCAATAGGGTAATTCGAGGATTAATGGTTTAAGAGAGAGATCGTGCAGCGAAGCATTATCAACACTGAGGAAAAGTAGAATTTTTCGTCGTTATCGTCGTTATTGAATTTTGTTGTTATTGTCGTTATCAAATTTTGAAATCGTTGTCAGAGATCAGTTCGATAACGATTTCAAAATTTGATTAAAAGAATTTTATTCTTCCATAATATGTTGCTCAGAACTTGATTTGTTAATCATGTAGAAGAATTTGTTTTTTTAATAATAACGTTTTAAGAATTTAATTTTTTAATCATATATTTTTCAGAATTTTATTTTTTAGTCATACCTTTTTCAAAATTGATTTTTATAATCATATATTGTTCAGAACTTGATTTTTCAGTCATGTATTCCATATTTTTTAATCGTATCAACTTTCACTGAGAAAAAGTAGAATTTTTTGTCATTATCATCACCGTTATAAAATGTTGTCGTTGTTGTCGTTTGTTTTTGATCAATTTTGTCGTTATTGCCGTTATCAAATTTTTTAATCGTTATCAGACACTACTCAAACAAAAGTAGAAATAAAGACGTCATTTTCAAACTCAGCAAGATTCAATTTTTTATAAATAATAAAAAAAAGACAACCGAGCCAATAAAAATAAAGTGAAAACGAAAATCAGGAGAAACGATGCAGTGAATGAAAGCTGGTAGATAAAAAAAGCTTCGAAGCGAAGGAAGTGAAGAGACGAGTACAAATAATATAAAAAGAAAATAAATAATCCTATTGGCCATAATAAGCTATGATAAATCCAGGACTATTTTCGTTTCAATATTTATCCACCACCATTACCAATCGATGTGCATTCCAAATCATCAATTTCGATAAACCCAATCTACCTTTCATCGATGCGGAAACTCTCCGATTGTATTTCCAATTATTTTGTTTTTTTTTTTTTACTACGCCCAAGGGGATGTGAAAAGTGACGAAAAAAAAACGAAAAATGGAAAAGCTCGGATCCAATTTATTAAGACGTGTGAACCGATTGGCAGAGGTCTCCGATCTCGTTATTCTCGGAAATACGAACGCGGATTATACAAGCACAAATCCCTTTACTTTTTGTTTTTCCTATTCTTTTTAACTCCCGAGAACGGAGGGATGGGTTAGCTTTAATGTCGATAGGATCACTCCGGTGTGATCTCCTCTTTCGATTCTATTTTTATTTTTCATCCTCCAGTAAATACAGAATAGCTGGGCGCGCGGTTCACGGTCTCGAAACTCGGAAACGCCCGACGATGTACCGTGATTTATTTGCAAACTCCCCCACCCCTCCTCATCCTTCTCTTTCGCGAGTACCCAACTCGGCCCCGTCTCTCTTTATCTTGCGGTGCTCCATTGGTCATTGGTCGCATAAAACTTTGCCGTGGAGTGTACCAACCTGCATAGCTTTTTATCGCTGCGTCGATATACGTAGGAACGAAACGTCGAAAGGTCATTGGGTTTCATCTACGCAGGGTCGACTATCACCGGATCTGACTGCTTTGAGGACACTGAGATATATGACGAATAATTGATTGTTGCGATAGGCGGATCGTCGATGAATGACCTTCGTACGATTGTGCTTGCTTTTATCCATAAATTTGGAAGCCATACGTATCGAATCGAGTATCAAATTAAATGTGGAATTAAAATTGGGAATAAAATCTTTGCTAACGTAAACAGAGATGATCGTATGGTAATCATTATCTATTATGGCTAATAGGATTATCATTGGCTGTTAGCCAATAGAATGATTATTGGGTGCCGTAGCTAAGTGGATGATTATTGGCTGGCATAGCCAATACGATTATCATTGGCTGTTGTAGCCAATACGACTTTCATTGGTTGTTATATCCAATCCAATTTTTATTGGCTGCCAATACGATTGTCATGGACAAAATTTACTACGCGCGTCTAGAATATTTCAGCCTCGATTTTTCACGCCCTCAACCAAAACGAATCATCATACATTCAACCTACTCGCAGTTTTGTTGTCGTTCTCTTTATTGGATACACTGAAATACGATAAAAGGATATTTTTTATCTCTTCGGTCGCTGGAGAACGTTGATTAATTCGAGTAAATGTAAAAACAAGAGAGCAACGGTATAAAACCCTGTTTTCGAGTATAATTCATCAACGTTAATCATAGCAACGAGACAAATCGAAATTTTAAGGTGAAAACCAACAGCAACGTTCCATAAATGAATTTAACGAACCGGGGAACAGGAAAGGCTATTTATTTACGTGGAAATATTTTACAGGTAGTCACAGAGCGTTAGTATTTTCACGGGTGGCATTAACCACGTCTAGAGAGCGAGAGGGAAACGGAGGGCCAGAGGGAGAGGGTGTTTTCTGTTATCTACCTCGTCGGCAAGACTATTTATTGTTTGCGTTTCCTTCCGTTTATCGTTCGTTCGACGCCAGTGCACATTTGTTGCCGCGACCCTCCACTGCCCTTCGACTACCCTTCATCCCCTTCGCGAGCAACGCACGTATTACCCGTGAATCGAAATCTTCGACGACACGAGATTGCGTTAATCCGGCTGCTCTAATTAATTACGTGAGTCGCTATGGAAGGGAATGGTCGAGAGGAGGGTGGGGGAGAGAGGGTGTAGTTCCTCGAGCATTGTGCATTTGGCAAAACGCCTCCGTCCACTTCGAAATTTTAAAAGCACTATTCTCTCGAACGGCTGAACCGATCGGTACGAAATTTGTTGTGTGCATTCAGGATGATGGCACCGAGGGCCTCCCGCTTGCCATTTTTGATAAAAATGTTTAATCCTTGAGAAATCGCGACGAGAAACCCAGAACATGCCTCCGTCCACTTCGAAATTTTGAAACGACTATTCTCCGAAACGGCTGAACGAATCGATACGAAATTTGTTGTGTGCATTCAGGACGATGGCACCGAGGGCCCCCCGGTCGCCATTTTGAATGAAAACGTTTCATTCTTGAAAAATCGCGGTTTTAAACGTTTCAACTATCTCTTTCGCACTCGTGTGTCACGTGGTAATGTTAGTCATGCCCTTCTCCCCTCTAAGTTGTAACATTAGCCAAACTTTTTATTTTACATCATTTCCATCAAGGCTCCCGCTTGGTAATACGATGTACTCTTTTTTCATTGGTTCAAGAAATTTGATGAAAAACCAGCCGTTAGTCTACCGGATCGATATTGTCCGGTCTAATTTGATGAAATTCTGACAAGCCGTTTCGGTTATCCGTGGGATATCTATTGTTTCGACTCGATCGGTATAACGAAACCTCCCAACCTTTCAACCTCCCAGAACACGCACCAACGCTGGTAGCGCTAGAAACTAAAATATCGAATATTAATCAATCTTCTGTAAAAGCAGAAACACGATCGAATAAAAATGTTACCCCGTTCAATTAAGTCGCGAGATCCTCGACCTGTAACTCTTCGCTAATTGGACTCCGATTCGTTTTGTATGCGACTTGTTTATATTCAAATTGGACGAGTTGTCGAGATCAATGGACCATTTATTTCAACGTATCGGATGGGATAACAAAATTTTATTCAACGTTCATAAAAATTCGTTGACCTAAATTAATTTTTCGTCGTTGAAACATACGGTCCAGGCTAACAATTTGTGCGTACGGTTAATTGTTTATTCGCAATCATTGTTGATACCATCAATTTTGCAAAAAAAAATTAATAAATAAATTTGAATGTTTTTGTTAGATAAAAACGAAAGCTATTAGATATATTTATTGAAAAGAGGGCTGGGGTAGGGGGTTGAAAAAAAAAGGTTTACAAAATTCTGTACTAGCAATAGCGTGTAAACGAGAAAAATCCCAATGTCCCAATCGACAACTGAAGAGGGCACGGTTCGGGAAAATGAAAAAGTTGGCAAGATAAAAGTCGTGCTTCACCTCTACCGCGGTAAGAGGGATGCTCCAGTTAGTCCGCGTCGCGGGGCAATCGAGAAAACCGATTTTCGTCCCGAACGCGAATCGAGAGGGAAAAAGTCGAGTGCGAAATGTCCGTGTACGAGAAAAGAGAGAAAAAAGAGAGAGAGAAAGAGATGGAAAGAGGCGGATGGACAGGCTGTATCGGCGAGTCTTTTCCACGGCCTGTAACTTTGCCATTTGAGGCTAACAACCCTCCGGGACTTGGGGAATCGCGAGAGACGTTTGGCCACTCCTTGACCTAATATACCTCTTTGGAGACCACTCGAAATTTGAGGAACCGTCGAATCGATGCTGCCGACCGTTTTCAACTGATTCAAGAGCCAATACACGAATAGCTGCCCCCCTCTCTCTCTCTCTCTTTCGACTCTCCATCAATATACTTAAAGACACTCCTCAAATAAGTATATCCTCAATTCGTTGATGGTCAAAGTGGGCTTGAGGTTCTCGAGTGTCCTCATCTCGACCGAACGAACTACCCGGAAGTGATTGGAAACTTCGGAGAAAGTTTTCCCTTTGGGAAGTCACATCGATATCGGAGGGATCATCAATTTTGGCATCATCGTTCTAAGCATCATTAATTTACCATTTCCGTCATGGAGATTCTTAAGCCAGCGGTTGTTTGGGTTTGCTAGCGGGTTTTCTGTGCTGAGTTTATTTGGGTTTGTTTGGGTTTGCTAGCGGGTTATCTGTGCTGAGCTTGTTTGGGTTTGTTTGGGTTTGCTAACCACCCAATTACACCAGAAGACGAAGAAGATATTTGATGACGAAAATGCGCACATTTACCCCCATGCGCACGGTTACCCCGAATGAATCTGCGTGTCGATAAATTTGTCGAAATGGAATCGATTGCAATCTTTCAATCGTTTCGACTCGAATCATACTGGCCGTTAGTCCTCGAGGGTTAATGCTTATTGAGGTCCTCGATTTATCGTCTCGGGGAATATCCGGGAATGAAAAGTTGGCTCGAGCTCGGCAATGCCGTTCCATACGAGTATCCTCCACACGCTTACCAACCAACCTGCCTGATACTGCATTCTGTGTACGTATATGTATTCCCGGAGTCAAGACAAAAGATAAAAAGCACAAGTGGCGTGCCTATTCCTTTCTCCCTGGCAATCTGTAACTTTTCCATTCGACGTAACAACGAGACGAGGGCAAAGAGAAATCGAAAGAGCAGGATGGGCAGGATGAGACCTTCTTGCGCTGCAGTCTCCGTTTCAGCATCCCCTTTATACAGGGTGACCGGAAATTAGAATTATTCCATGGAAAAGGTCATTCTAGAGGTCATTCCAGAGGTCATTCCAGAGGTCATTCCAATCAACTTAAGGCCCTGGGGGTTATCGTTTGGGACTTACTCAATTATGAACAATTGCCGATTTTTTTATGGATATTTTCAAGGTCTTTTTTATAGATATTTTTTTCGAAATCTGACGAATGACGGTATCAACAAAAAAACGTTTTGTTCATTCGTTTTTAGGGTTCCGTACCTCAAAAGGGAAAAAAACGAACCCTTACAACAGCATTACTTTTTTGTCCGTCCGTCCGTCTATTTGTCAAGTCCCTCTATCTCGATAACGGGTCAGTTTGATTTTTTCAGAGCTACAGTCCCTTGAAGCTCCGAAAAAATCAAATTTCTAATTTTACGTAAAAAGAAGATACGGTCGTTTATGCCGCAAAAAAAAAAGTATATTTCAACTCTTAAGGGAATCAACATTTCTAGGGTATTTTCCGTTGGTACCTAGAACTTGGAAATTTGGCAAGTAATAACGTTTTATACTACAAGTATAGGAAAAAAATCTCAAAACTACACATTTGTAATTAAATCATTAAAAAAAAACTAGGAAAAAACTAGAACACTGGATTCCTGAACTATTTATAATATGTACCTACAAATTCGTACGGAATCCTCGTTTTTATTACAAACTCGATTTTTTATGACATTTTTTATGACAAACTCGAAAATTTCTCAAAATCGTGAAACCGGCTGATTGATTACTGAATTCTGTACCTCATTTGAAGCGTGCCAAAGACTTTGAAATGATTTTCTAAATGACCCCTTTCGAGAAACCGGTCGAATTCCCGGTCACCCTGTATATATGAAGAGTCGTTGGGTACTCGACCTCCAATCGGCATCCAGTCCTCTCGGCAACCCTTCCGTCGCGACCCTGCTGGTTCTATCAAGCTCTCTTGGCTCACCGAAAGGTAGGGAGACAGTAACGGTATGGAGGAGGAACTTCAGAATAAACAGTCTTTTCTCGGGACGTTTCTGGTGAGGAAAAGGAGCCCGGGATTCAATCTTATGGATTGGAACGTAACGACAGTTGCTCTCTCCCCTTCTCCTTCTTGGATTTCCGCATAATCCGGTGCCTCTGCAGCGAAAGAGCACTTCGGGATAGTTGTTCTCGAATGATGACACGAAAGAGAGATCTGACCGCAAGCCAGTAACAAAAGGGAAAAACTGGAATCAAATGGCAATGCGAAGATCCAGATTGCCATTCGACCTGATGCGTCACGCGAGTGCACGAACGTATCCGTACGAGAATATAAAGCTTTCGAGAGCAATGAAATATTCTTATCGGATCATGATAGCGTCGAGTCGAAATCCTTTTCCAATTGCGAAGGCTACTTCTCTTTGACCCCGTATGATATCACGTGGCCAACTGAGACTTCCGGATCAAGACTCCGCTCTTCGATTCTACTCGCGAGCTCATTCCAGCCCATCACTTTCCACGCGTTATCCCGATAAGTGATCGAACCGTTAAAGTGATCAGGATGGATCAACGAGAGTCGAAGTAACGTCTTGAATTATCCCGGAAATCAGTAAGCTCGAATTGATCGTCGATGAAACACGACCTTGTATATTTTTGACTAAACCTCCTACGTATTGGTCCGTTATTGATGAGTGTTGTTTCTTTGATCGATTATTAGTGATAGTTCAATGGACGTTTTACCAGAGCTGATACGTTGAGCTAATTGAGCGCTTACCGAGTGCAGGGGGTAAGTGTGCGCAACCGAGGTATGGCCGAACCAACTGAGGGATTTTGATGACTTAATTTAGAAAATTACAAATGTTTGAGTGGAGAATTAACTTGCATTATTAAAAAGCGTGTTTTCAATTTTCTTAATTAATGTTTCTTCTGTTAAACAAACGTAAAGATTTTCTTTAATATTTCTTGATTTAATAAATGGTTGGACAATTAGTTTCTTTAATGTTTCTCCATTTAATGATTAATTGGAACGATTAGTTAATCATTTGATCATTTTAATCTTTAATTTTCAAAACTTACAGCCTTGAAATTGAAAACCGCGCACACTTGACCCAAATAGCTCTAATCGGCTGTGTTGAAGTTGTTGTTTTTAACAACGGATGTTTGTAACCCAACGAAACAATGTTTCTCACCTTTCGATGAAGTGAATTGCATCATCAGTCCTCTGAAACCCTCGTTATCACTCCCAGGTAAAATTCATCGATCACTTATAATCCAATAGCCGTTTTCAGAACTAATATTCATTCCCCACAATTCAAAATATCCATTTTAGCCTGAGAATCGCCGGATCGATCCAGACGAAAGCGTTCACGTACGAGTCGTTCGGCATCTCGCGAAGTGCAACGACACCTGTTGCCAACGAGCGATACTTGGCTGATTCTATCATCGCGTGGGGACCCACCTGGAGTTTCTCCAGCGCGAGCTTTTCCTTCTGGCATGTGCAATGTTATCGTATAAACTGGCGTTTCTCATAAAAATGAAGGCTTTTTAGTCAGGCAAGAGCTACTTGAGGATTTCCTTGTCAGGGCAGTTTTAACTGACTTTTGAGTAAGCTTTAATATAGTTTTAAGTAAAAAAAAAACTTATGACGATAATCACGATAAACATTATAGTGTTACATCAGTATAATTAGCTGAGAGTGAACTATTATTGTTATTTCAATTATTAAACTCGATTATTAAACTCGATAATAAGTAAAAATAGGTTTGAAAAAAAAACGAGGAAATTCGGAACGGCATCATCGGCCCAAATAATTAGTCCTTGTCAATACTAATTACGTAAGCCCCAAGATCGCAAAGTTCCTTCAAGCACCTGTTGCCCCCTTAACCCTCCGGTACGACCTTTCTCAAACCCTGTGGCATCCCTTTCCGAAGTACTCTCATCGTCTGCGGAACCTCCCTTAAAAATTAACATTTTAATAAGACGATGCAGAGAGGTTGGAGTTGAGCCGTCACAGAGCATCGTAGGCACGAACCCCGAGACATCCCTTTTCATCCCTCTATCGTGTATATGCACCCAAGCCCTCTTGTGTACTTTTCTTTTGATGCTCGAAACAATATCTTCGTTGCAATATTTCTTGCACAGAAATCACATTATTTTGAATTATTCTTAAGATATTTCGAATATGAAAATGGCCATAGTGACATATTCTTCACCATGTCCAGCTTTTGATTAATTTACTGTTTGTTTTGTTTAATGTAGATTTTATTAATGCTTATTTATTAATATTAATAATAATTAATAATAAGAATTATTATCATTAATAATATTTATATTTAATATCAAAATGTATATAATAATTATATAACAATAATAATTAATATTATTATTAACAATATTCAATAATAATTACAAATGAATGTAATTTAATTGTTACATTTTTATTGAATTATTAAAAGCTACTGAGCACTCCAAGCTTTTTTATATAATCAACTATCAGTCGTACGATTGAAAATAGAATTGTTTTACACTTTTTGATATATTTAATAAAAACATCTTTTTTTTATTTATATATTTTTTTTTACAAATAAATATTTCTTTGATACTTCGTATTTTTTAGTTGCCTTTTTTTTATCAGAGATAACGACGACGTATGAAGACACGTATAAAAGGTAACCCAATGGAATAGCGCATTAACGGTCTTTATGGAGCGGACACGTAGTACATCCCCGTTTATACGTACGTGCCGCACGCATGACGAACCGCATTATCGATTTATCATTAACGCGCGGAGCATTAAACATACACGGACGATCGTGCGTGTAGCCGGAGCACCCGAGATATATCGGTCGACAGGATCAACGACTCGGTGAACATTTTATCGTCCAAAAATTTGTTCGCGTTCGAGCATGTCGAAAAAACATGCGAAGCGTATTATACCTCGGCTGTGAAAATTCGGTTTCCCCTTTTTTATTTGCTTTTCCACCAAGGAGAATTTCGCGAGCACTTTTAGTTTTGAAATTTTAATGGAACCGCTGTCCACTAATGGACTACTTTCAAAAATCACGTTTGCTTAAAATCACTGAAAAAATTGATAAAAACGTATTTCGGAAATGTTCGATTTGAAAAAAAAAAACAACGTTTAATCAGCGAATTAAACAAATTTTTAAATACACGAATATTTTTTGAAATTCAATTGAAATATCGAACATTCGCGAAGAAATATTTATTTAAAAGATATTTCGAGCGATAAAAAAAAACTCGAACGTTTATGAAAATCGTAATGTGAATAAATAACAATTTAAAAAAATGAGTAAACATTCAATAGCCATAATGAAAAAATATCTTGGAAGCTGCGAAAATCATCAATGTTGCTCCACCAAAAAAGATTACGGCTACTTTTTGATTCTGGCTTTCGGAATTTTTCGTAATCGACAACGAACCGAAAACGGTTGGGTCTGACGATTAATTATCGTGTCTATAATGACTTGTCAATTAATGTTTTTATCTTTGATAACTTGTTTTAGCAGATGGCGCTGATTTCGAATAACTGAGGGATCCGGTGAGAGAGACAGAGCAATGAGTGACACGTGCGTATGCGAGTGTCTGCGCGACCGCATTCTGCCCGCAGCGAAATGCATGGAGCGACACGTACACGATATCGTCGACGCGCAATCCCAGCCCCGGAATAGAATGATGATGCTGGAGGGCAAGCTGTGAGCAAGGTGGACGCGGGGTTGAAAGGTGCGAGAGAACGAAGCGCAGAGAGAGAGAGAGAGAGAGAAAGAGATCACAGCAGAGCAAACCGCCATTCGCGATTCAATCAACGGAGTTAAAGCGAGCGCGAAATGATGCGGCCTGGTCTGACTCTTCCTCGCTTCCATCCCTCGCACGTTGGCTTGTACATCGGCCAAATATATCGCTCCATCGCCATAGGGGGCCATCGCGCACACCAGCCGCCGCGCCATCCTTCTGCCATCGCCCGCGGCTCCCCAAAATCCTTTTCGACGAGAATCCAATCGAGCCCCGTGCGCCCCATCATCGCTTCACCCTATCATTGCTGTACAGGGTGTCTTGTCTGCCCCTCGATCCGGAGCAGCCTTGATTCCAAACGTCATCATCGAATCCCAATTTTCAATCCTACATTTCTTTGATCCCTGAAAGCCAAGGTTTTTTCATACCAAATTCCAAGCGGATATCCAATTTCCAGCTATTGGATGAACAACTTCCGGGATCCTTTGGGAACTCCAGAAACCCCAGGAACTCCAGGAACTCCAGGAACTCCTGGAATTCTATCACCCAAACAAACCTAAACTCTACGAGCTCTTGGACTTCCAGAATCAACGAATCTGGAAGTTGGAGCTGATCGTGGACGTCCAGGATCGCTGCAAACGGTGTCTTGTCTACCCCTGGATCCGGAGTAGCCTTGAAGCCTTCCAATCCTACATTTCTTTGATCCCTGAAAGCCACGATTTTTTCATTACAAATTCCAAGCGGATACCCAATTTCCAGCTATCGGATGAACAACTTCCAGGATTCTTTAGGAACTCCAGGATCTCCTGAAATTCAACCATTCGAACAAACCCGAAGAAACTCCGCGAACTCCTGGAATTCCAAAATCAACGAACAAAAACTAGTCCTGGACACTTCCAGGATCAACGAACCTCGAAGCTGAAGCTGATTCTGGACATCCGTGATCAACGAACACGAACCGAACTTGGACTTATATCTGCGTCGAAGTTTCGCTTCCGGTGCCGGTTTTCTTTCAACGGAAACGACCGTTCTTCCACATAGATACGTATGACACTGTGTATTCGTATGAACATAGCTGGAGACGTATACTTTTTCACCTTGGCGAAACCGCGTCGAGTCCCCCGACAGACTTCGAAGTTGAAGGAACTTGGATCTAGGGGCAAGGAAGGTGAACCACCTGGGAAATACCCTCTAATGTTCGCAAAGCTAAATCGTCGCTTCCCAAGGGTATACGATACGTTTTATACATCCTCTTGTACATCCCATAAACCACCAACAGTATTGGTGTCCAAACTATAAGGATCGCAATGTCCCTAGCCCTAGTGAATTTAGGGCCGATCCCAACGCAGAATTCTCACCGATACTATCAATATTGGATAACAAAATCGACGCAATTTTCGAAACACGATAATTTGTACACACGAAATGGAAAAACATTGGAGAGATGCAATCAACTAAAATATCAGTAGGATTAAGAGTCACACAAAAGTCACCACGTCGAAGTTTGCAACACTGAACGACAATCTATTTTTCTCATATTTTATTCCTTCGTTTTAACAGTTATCTCCAACTTCTTTGTCGTCAATCGACATTGCACGCTTAACGGTAAAAACGTTTAAGCGATTTAACCATCCGGTCTCACAAAACATTGAGTTACTCGAGAGGAACTCATTTCCGGCGGAAAATCCACAAAAACATCAATCGTAGTAACAACGTTCGTTCGCGCACGTTTTAAGTACCGTCACTGATGTAAAACCGGAATTTGGAAATTCGAGAAACCTGTCAAATTTTTCTTTACGATTGGAAAGGTCGATTTTTTCATACGTTTAATAGACAAAAATACATATCTAAAAATAAAGTTTCTCGTGTTTGAATTTTCGATTTTTGGGTTATAAAACCCTTTTGATTTAACGAACGACTAATCGTTATACAAAAATTTGCGATTTTTTGAACGTCTTTGAGTCGGCGACGATTTTTTTGAGCGACAGCCCGGAGTTATCGAGAAAGCTGGATCAGTCGTTTTTCTTGGTCTTATTGTCGGACTTCATAATTCCGTTTCTTTTGGACAATTCGCCACTTCGGTTTTTCCTCTTGACGAATAGTCTTACGAGCCTGTACGTGACGTACATACATCCAAAGAGCGTCCCAGTCACGAAACAGAAAACGTCGAGAAGATAGTACTGATACCAGGTGAGATCCTGCGCGGCGCTCCTCAAGAATGGAACTCCATTGCCACGAGCTACGTACTCGGTCCACCAGACCGCTGTCTCCAGCGGGCTTTTCGCTCGATCTCTGTAAGCTCGCGACAGAGCACGCGCGTTGATCGCGTAACTGAACAAACGAAAGACAACAAATATTTCAGAATTAGACGACCAACATTTTCACTTTTCTTTCTCCAGTTACCGAAACGATGAATTAATGAGCGGACTGTGAACGCAGCAGGAAAGATTAATCACAAAAAAGCGATGAAAGCGGACGAAGTGGAGGAGCAAACGGGAAAACCCAACAACAAATGAAAAAATCAAAGGGAAAAGGAAAATAAATGACGAAACGTAGAAAAATCTTCAAGGATATACGCGAAATGAAGAAACAACGAACTTATGTGTAGTAAAAAAAAATCCCTGATTTTTCCAGTAGACAACACTAGTTACTCCCAATTCTTCGGTTTAGCTTCCTTTTTTCTGCACTATCGTAGCTATCGGTACACCATCCGTAAATCTAACTTCCGTTGCTGCCAGGACTAAAGCTGCACTATCCATGACTAGCCGAAAAAACATTGATTTCTTCATCGATATCTGTTTAGTCCCTTTTGAAGAAATCACTGTCAGATATTAGCTGTAGTAAAAGGAAATCCATGATTTTTTCAACGGACGATCGATCGGATTGTACCAAATGGCGTTAGAAAGATGAGATTCCGTATTGATCAAACTTTTGCCACAGTTTTGCCATTGGTTGGACCCGGTTTGTGATTAGTTGAATCCCAAAAATAATGGATTTCTTTTTACTACGCGTAATAAATATTTCAGTCGTAACACTGATTGACAACCCTGACGAAAAACGCGTACCAAGTCGAACTGAAAGATTCAACGTTTTATATAGATCCTCTCGAACTAATTTCCGCAGTGTTAGGATCGTTTCTCGAACGGAGTGGAACATTGATTCGAGGGTTTGGAAACACTGCGATCCCGTGTTTCCTCTTTGTTCATCAAATGCTCGGTTCGGTTCGAATATCAACGGGAAAGGAGGGAGATAGAAAATCCGCACCATCCGTTCGATCCCATAAGCTACTAGGAGGAAGGATGACGGAAGTGCACCGGGTGTAGCGTGAAAGCCGACTCGAACTTTACTGAAATATTTATGTGGCGTCGGTTTCCCTTTGACGCCTGGCTCCGTGTCTGTCACTTCCGAAAAAGAAACCCACTACAAAACAACCAACCTCCAAAGCGGATGTAGCCAAAGGGATGAGAAGCCAAGAGCAAGGAAAAGGGAAGTCCAAAGTCGTTCACCGTCATGTTTCGATTTTGAAACCCGGAAAGATGCGTGACGCTACATTTCACACGTAATCCATCTTCGCACCGCTAGGATGTAACTTCGATCAGGAATCCATCGAATAAACACTTTTCAATAAACGAACTACGAACTTTTCATTCGGTTGTTACAGCCTTTTGCGAAGATCGACGAATCTCCCATTGGAGATTAAAATGGATCATTATTGAAAATGGGATATTTGACTTATTTGAAAAGTATTTTGATTTCGTGAAGCTTCGAATGCTTGAAGCAATTGAATAATAATAATTTATAGGCTGGTTTGAGAATTGTTTATTTTGATGGAATTATAGTTAGTGGGAATACTAAATTGTTATTTTTGTACCTTGACAATTCATTTTCATTGATGAAAAAGTTGTAACAAGAAGCAGAACAAGTGGAGAAGAAAAAAAGTGGAAGAGACATAAAGAATAGAAAGAAAGAAACGTAAAAAAAAAATTCTTAAGAGTGTACACGGCATAAATAAATAATAAATCATATAAAAATCCTTAAGGTTGTCCACGAAATAAATAAACAATAAATCATATAAAAATCCTTAAGGTTGTCCACGAAATAAATAAATAATAAATCATATAAAAATCCTTAAGGTTGTCCACGAAATAAATAAATAATAAATCATATAAAAATCCTTAAGGTTGTCCACGAAATAAATAAACAATAAATCATATAAAAATCCTTAAGGGTGTCCACGAAATAAATAAA
>JAPYZI010003187.1:0-36542 GCA_030523105.1 Ophioninae sp. A BG-2022a | reverse complement strand
ATCGATATCTCTTATGGTTTCCCCGGAAAGTCCACTTGAAAAATGGCAAAAAAAGAGGCAAAGGGGTATGTATGGAAAAATTTGCAAAAATCGATGGTCGGACTTTGAAATTCTGCCAAAAATCGAAAAATCATCGGAACTGAACGATTAAAAAAGCATTTTGAAGAGAAAATCATAACGAAGAGATCAGGCACAAAGTGGAGTGCCCAACCCCAAAGGAAAAAAAGTTATCGATGTTTTAGTGGAAAAATGTAATTTCCCCAAAAATCGAAAAAAATGTTGTATTTTTAATATTTTTTTTATAGGTCCATTTTAATGTAATTTGATCCCCTGAACAAGAATCAACCATTAATTTCCCCGGAAACCCAAAATTTCGGAGAAAAACACCAAAAAAACATTTTAGACCGGTTTTTTTGCATTTTCCCAGTCTAATTTTGTACTTTCGGCAAAAACTCGGGCATATTCGTAATCAGCGGAAAATTTCTGATCAAATACACCCCTTTAATACTTGGAAAACGGGAAAAAAATTTTTTCGACCTCCCAGGCCCGTTTTCCCGAAATCTCAAAAATCACGATATTTCAAAAGGTCGTAGAGTGAGCTCCTCATATGCTATGGAGATTCAATGGGTGAGTTTGGAAAAGGTTTTTGCCTAACTTAAACAATGGCGTTGGATTCGTATCGATATCTTTTATAGTTTTCCCGGAAAGTCCACTCGAAAAATCGCAAAAAAAGAGGCGAAGGGGTATGTATGGAAAAATTTGCAAAAATCGATGGTCCAACTTTGAAATTCTGCCAAAAATCGAAAAATCATCGGATTTTAATGATTAAAAAATAATTTTGAAGAGAAAATCATAACGAAGAGATTGAGCACAAAATGGGGTGACAAATCCTAAAGGAAAAAAAGTTATCGATGATTGAGTGAATAAACTTCATTTCCCAAAAAATCGAAAAAAATTTTGGATTTTTAATATTTTTTTTATAGGCTCATTTCGATGTAACTTTGTCCCCTGAACACGAATATACCATTTATTTCCCCGAAAACCCAAAATTTCTACGAAAATATGTCGAAAAAATATTCTAGAACCGGTTTTCCCATTTTTCCGCTCTAATTTTGGACTTTTGGGAAAAACTCGTAATCATTTTCGTAATCAGCAGAAAATTCACGATTAAATAGACCCTTTTAAGAGTTTATAAACGGAAAAAAAAGAATTTCGCCTTCCCCCGGCCACTTTTCCGGAATCTTGAAAATCACGAAATTTCAAAAGGTCGTAGGGTGAGCCTCTTACATGCTATAAACATTCAACGGGTGAGTTTGGAAAAGGTTTTTGCCTAACTTAAATAATGGCGTTGGATTCGTATTGATATCTCGTATAATTTTCCCGGAAATTACATACTACTTATATGTACGTGAGTATCGGTTGACACGCGCCCTGATTCAATTTTCGCCTGATTGATTGACGCCAAAGAATAATGGATTTCTTTTTCCTAGAATAAAGATGACACCTGCACGGCTCCTTTCGCGTTTACCCGTTGGCCCACTCCGTTTAACCGCGTCACCGTGTGTATCAAGTCACACGGCAAAGCAGGGGGGATACTTTGCCAACAATCGACTCGCCCGTACCGACGTAAACCAACGCGGAACTTTACGATGCTGTATAGCCGAGCGTGCGCTCACGAGTTTATTCTTTTATTACAAATAACGAGTATTCGCATGCCGCCGTTTTATACCGCATCAAGACTCGTTGTAACGTACCTCGAGGCTGGGAGGGAGAAAAAAAAATGGGCAAGGGAAAACGCTCGGGCTACGGTAATAACAACGCGAACTACGCTTTTTTTTTACGACCCTTCGGTTATCAAAATTTAGATCAATGTTTCATCCCAAAGGGATTGGCGCACCGTTAAATCACGAACGTGACAGAGCGATGTTTTGAAAAAGTGCACGATTCGTATTCGAATGGAATATCAAATTGGAGATCATTGTTAAAAATCGGCGTCGTTATTATTTAATTGATCGATAAATACACATTTTTAACAATTCGTGCGTGTCCGGAAATTTACAATACATTTTGAGTTCGAGCGTAATGGGATACTAGGCGACTCCTTTCCGACCCTGCATAAAGGCTCCTACAATGATTTTTGTCAAAAGAAACATTTTACTTATACGTGGAATCGAATCTAGGCATGCTGTCGTTATTTATTCTTTTCACCGTATATTATGCTCACCTTGGATAAATTAAAGAAAAAATATAAAAGGAAAAAGAAACGCTGTTCAATGAAAGCATTCAGCCGAAATTATTACAGCTCGTTGCACTTTATACGTGAGTTCTTATTTATCTTCATTTTTTCATCGATGCAAGCCATAATTTTATTATATTTTATTGCAATTAAATAATAGGAGTAGTTTAAAAATAGTTGTGACAATAGTATATCTAGGACTATACGTGTATTTTGCGTATTAATAATTTGTTCTAGTCGATAAATGAAAAGAACACACACAAATCATACTTTTTTATTTAAAAATAAACGTTAAAAAAAGAAGACAATTCCTCAAGGGGTTGGAAAGTGTTCGAGAAAAAAATCGACATCCGCATGGACGAAAACAAGCTAGTTGTAAAAAAGAATAGTTGAATAAAATAAAATATAAAATAATAATTCATAATTTTTCGTAAATAAAAGTAAAAATGAATAATAAAAATGAATTTAGTATTAGTAATAGACAAAAACAATTAAATGTAAAACGGAGTAAAAATAATGAAAATTAATATAAAAAATTAATTAGGAATGAAAATAAATAAATTTGAGGATAAAGAAAATGCGAATACGTTCCGCGTTAGCTTAATTTGATTATGGAATTACTGGGAACAAATTCAATACAACGTACGATCGTTCGGATTGGAAATTGTAAAATTTCTGAGGTATTCGGACGATTTTTCTCTCTCTCTCTCACACGCGCACCAGCAAACTGAGAGTACGAGGATCTTGTACGCGTAAAAAAGGACGAGAAGTATGCGGATAGCAATGCCAGGCTGCTGTTGCGCCGGCTCTCGCGGGAGCCCGAAGTAGGCGACTAATTCGCGTGCGTAATAACCGGCTATTCGTAACACGTGCCCCGAGGCTTTAATGCAACGCGAGTTCGGAATTGGCAAATGTTCCACGTATGCGTACTCTCGACGGTGCGTACGTGTGCGCGCGACTTTTCAACCGATTCGTAGTACACAGTAGTAAAAGTTCACCACGCGCATACCGAGCCTGGAAATACATGCAAACCGCGCCAGCGGCCCGTTCCCTCGTCGTACCGTTATTGTAATTTCGCTGATTACGTTTCACCGCAAGGGCTTTCCCCCTCTGTCTCGATTGAATAGGGATTTTCCCGCTGTTTTATGACTATTAAAACCGTCTATCCGCTACAACCTGACAACGATGCGTTTTTTATATTTCTTTTCGTCGTACTGAAAAAAAGTCTGTCGTAGTGAACTTTCAAAGGACGCTACTTCAGCGGCCAAAAATAACTTCTAATTTCGACCAAATTTTTAGGAAATATAATCTAATAAATGGAAGTATTTTTAACTAGAGAATTCCTTCAACATATATTTAAGTATACAACGTTTTTTTGATTATTATTTTCGTAGAAAATCGCGGCTAGTGAAATCATTTTTCAAAATACTTCGAAATCGCCTTTGCAAAAAAAAAAAAACACTTCTGTCAGCGAACAAAGTTTTCGTTGAATATTAGATCCCGAATAAAAAAGTAAAAGAAACATTTAAACGTACAAGTTATATCGGTTGGAAGATCTCGTGGTGAAACGAAAACAAAACTTCGGGATAATAAAGCTTCATCGTACGCAGCCGTATTATTAGCGCTCGCTTCGTTTCGATGTTACGAACAAATGGTTTCCGGTTTACGGGTTCAACTCCCCGTCCCCGCAATCGTCATCGTCCACGAACCGCTCGGGCGTCTCCAAAGCGGTGCGTTTCAATTATCGATACGAGCGGTGCGGCGGTCAGGCTCGAGTAACGTTGAGTAGACCCGCCCCCCCCCCCCCCCCCCCCCCCCCCCCCCCCCCCCCTCCCCCAACTGCCGGTGTACTCGTTGAGGTTAACGCGCGGATGTCAGGGACACGTTGATAAGGATCTTTGAGTCTGGGACGCGATCTCGAGTTACTCAGGACATATATATATGTGCGTTTATGCGTGTGCGTGTACACGTATATACACAGGCGCGTATAGTGACGTATATACGTATAGACGCGCGCTCGTGTACCCGTGTGCCCGCGAGATTCTCAGGGTCAGCACGATCCCAGCCGTATCTCATCGCGCAAAGGAGTAAAGAAAGGAGCAAGGAGAGAAAAATAAATAAAAAGAGAGAGAGAGAGAGAAAAAAAAGCACCCGTTCTGTCACAGTTTCGGTGCTCATAATCGTTTTCTCTTCTCCATACGCGAGCGGACGGAATTCGCGAAAACGTCTAACGAGTCGCTCGGTCTCGCGACGAAACGCGTTCGAATGATTTAACGATGCATGCTCTATGCCCGATTAAATACGATTAAACGATCCTGGATTGACGTTGGGGGATTCTCGGTTGTTCTTGCTCGATCGTCTCTCGTTTTCATCGCGCGGAAGTCAGCTCACGTATCGAGCAGTTCATTCTTCAACTCGTAGGAGGCCGAGATCGAAGCGAAACACACACGCTCGACACACGAATGGAAAGAGTGCTGAACCCGGGCACACGTACGCGCGCGCACACGCGTATCGCTACAGGGTGTCCCAAAATCCAACGATAATATCGCGAGTGCCGATGGAACGGCTCGCGACGATCCGGGGTCACCGAACGTTATCTCGGCGGAAGAGTCACCGTTCGGCCGTTCCTACTTTTTCGAAACTCGCGGGAGTCTCCGGCTTGGGATCATTAATCGCGTATCAGAGCCGCCAATGCGAATATTCTTCCTAAGGAACGTTACCAGCGACGAGTCCGCTTCGTCGGTTGCGCAAACGGCAGTTATCGATAATACGATCTTTCAGCAAGATTCGAACGAAAAATATCCCGACGAGGAGCTACGACGGATCGTCGCGAGTTTGCCCGTCGGTGTTTTCGGGACACCCCGTACGCGTCGCGTATCGTACGAGGCTCTCGGGTCGTCAAGGTAGGTAGCTCCTATACGTATCGCAAGAAGAAGATACTCCTACCTTAAGGGGCTCCCGCTGCTTTCTCGGTACGCGTTCTTCCCGCGACGAGAGAGTCCCCGGTCTCTCCCACAGTTGACTCTTCCGAGGCTCGCTCTCCTCGTCTCTCGACCCTCGTCCTTCGTCCAGCGGGCGAACGCGCACGGTCGCGTAAGCTCACGCCCGTTCACGTTCACCACCTTCGTCCTCGTATCAGCCCCAGCGCTCGACTGTTCCGCTGGCACTTTCCTTCGCGCGTACCTCGCGTCTCGGACACCCAGGCTCGACCGGTGGACCCCGACGTTCTCCGTTTGCCGCGCGACAGACTTCCCCGACCTTGAACTCTCGAACGTCCAAAATATCGTACGTTAAAGTTCGTACGTTGAACGTACGAACTTTAACGTACGATATTTTGTTTTCCAATTCGTACGTTTGTACGAATTGGAAAACAAAAGGAGGACCGGGGCTCGAGGAAACTTTCGCGACCAGCGGTCGTTCGGTGATTCAGGGTTACGAGGAGTTTTGGGGTGCGGTGACGCGAACAGGACCCGTAACGGATGCTCGGTCGCGCGTTGACCAACCTCGGATGACCGCAGATGAGTTTTACGAGATCCGGACCGAAAGCACTCCCCGGCGGCTCGCGACAACGCCAAGAACGCTCAGGGGGGTGGCCCCGAACCTCAACGACAAACGAAACCTTTGGATAACGGTTTCCGACCATGGAAGGAGAACTCTGCGTCTCTCGTCCTTCTCTATCCCCCGTGAACCTTCTCCTTCGACTCTGTAATCATCGGAGAGAGAGAGAGAGCTTTTAATTGATTAAACTGTTATTAATGGTCGTTTCCCTCGTGTGGCAAACCCGAAGTACGTTGACGCGGTACCACCTGCACGAGACGGCCAATTCCTTGCCCTTTTCCTCGACCGTTGGGTTTTACGAGCCAGACCCCTCCTATCTTTCTCGTCTGGATTTGCATGCAACGCGTTAAATACCGCGTGATCCGACGAAATCCTCCGCGTACTGTTTTCCATTCGCGCGAAATTCCTTCGAGCAAACTAAAATAATACCTCTTGAATCCTTCCAAAATCCCAATCCTCAATCGTTCGGGTACGTACGTTGTATTTGTTTTTTTTTTTTTATCACATTCGCGTCCGTTACAGCCGGAAGAACCTAGACGTTGCGTTCCATTTTTGTACCAAACTGTCAAAAGTACTATCGTACCGATCACGTATATTCTCGTTGCCAATCGTTACCGGTATCGTAGCCCGGACAGTTGACAATTTCTCCGCGTTGTGTCTCCCGTGCGAACAACAAACATCGACGAATAATGACGTCGCGCGAGACACGTCGCGACGGAAATTTATCGAATGTCATTTATCGTAGACAAAATCTCGAAAATGACAAATACGCACGTACGTATAACTGTGTACGAACGTCGATCGACGGGCCAGTTAACGACCAACGGGGCGACGCGGGAGACGGTCAGAAATGAATTTCTCATCCGCGAGATAGCTCTCGCGCGAGCGTTGCTCGTTTCGAGTATGCACGTCGCAATTCGACATCCGTGCGCGCGTGTCCGTGTACAAAGATAGTTCGCGCCGCGCCAACTTTGCGGAGTAATCGCGTGGGAAATAGAAAGCAGAGAATTCCAGCGTGTATGCCCGTGTGTACGAGTCTAGCGGAAAACACGAGTCGCTCATACGCGAAGACGATATCTCGAAAGGATCGATGTTACGCTTTTGTTCGTTCATGCGTACGCGACGTCGTCGCGTGCGCGAGCGATGTGCGAAAAATAAATTAAATTTTCACAATTAAAAATAATTATTTCGTATGAAATTTTAGAATCGTCGAACGAACAAGAGGGAAGAGGCGGAGGGGGCAGGGTGGACGGAAGGTCCATTTACCGAATAACTTCGGACTTGGTCGCGACGTTTTTCGAGTTCTCCCTGCCGAGTCGTCATTGATTTCGGTCTGTCGAGATGCAGCGGTTCCTTTTCGTCTGAACGTTATATCTCGTAACTCTAGATACACAATGTAAGCGTATCGTTTCGCCGCTGTGATAAAAGCGCGACAAAAAAAAAACAGACTCGGGACAGCTCGCGCGGTACGTACGAGGAAAGTGTACAAAGATCCACGCGGTACGCGTACATAGTCCCGTGAAAAAGTTATTCGAATACGTCCGCGTTAAAAAGTGTCGCGACTGCGATCGAAGCTCTCGCGTGGATGATGCGAACATCGATTCAAAGAACGAACATCGATAATCGTTACTGACCTATATTTGTATATTTCTTGAACGGTACGAGGCGTTCGTACGTCGCGACGATTGCGGGGCGCCTGATACTTTTCCCCAAGGCTGTACGGAGTTCCCGCGTTGCTACGATCATCGATCAAGGCTGCTGCGACGAGTCTGTCGACGCCAGATACGCTTCGTACTATAAACAGGATTTGATACGTTTGCCATCCCGCGGCCCATGATACGCCTCTTTCTCCCGTTGATGCGTCGCGTCATATATAAATCTCGGACGTCCGTGGAGATGATTCGGCGAGCCTGAGAAATCACGGCCGATGCACGGCCTCGCGGATACTAAAACATTTGTCGTCGATTCCGAGATCGAGACTCGGCGTTAATTTTGTGCGATAGAGTCGACGGGATCGCGAATCTTTATCGTATTCCACGGCCAATGGAACCTCCGCGTTTCCCTCGCACTCCTCTTTCGCTCCTCCACGCTCAACCGTCCGTCTTTCTCTTTTTCTCCACCCAACTCCCCCCCCCCCCCTCCCTCCCTCCCTCCACCTCCTCCTCCCGCTCTTCTCTTCCATCTCGCTCCTTCTTCTTCGCAGTAAACATCAAAAGTCATACACGGGAGTAGTAAAAGTGTACACGGGGCTGACTGGTCCGTCCGGTGTATCGACGACCCACGCCTCTGACCATCGTTCGCGGTGTATCGTTGCTCGGTCGCGCTTGCGCCGCGCGCCATTAATTACGTTTATTCAACTATACTAATATTGGATGCGAGCCAACCTCTCGCCTGGCCGAGGGCTCCGAAAGGGAGCGAGAAAGAAGTACGGCGGGGTGGACCGGGAGGAACGAGGAAAGGGGAGAAAGAAGCAAGTTCCGTCGCCGCTGGAGTGTATCGGAGAAGTACAGACGCGATATACGAGATGAGAATGATGTCACGTTACGAGGCGAGGGAGAAACGCGAGAAAACGAAGAACTCACGAGGGGCCACTCGACGTATCGCGCGGAGGTTCGAGAGGTACTCGACCTACGAGTGTTGCCGTTTTTTTGTCTTTTTTTCCCTTTTTTTAATTTATTTTTCTTTTTTTATCGGTACTCGCTTCGTCGGGTGTACCTCTTCGGGTCTTGTCGCCGAACATGCGCGAAGGAAGAGTGTACGAAAGAAAAAAAAAACGATCAATTACTCTTCTCCGAATACCCCTACGGTCGCGGTATTTGCACACGTCCGTTATAATGGACCTAGCCTCGTGGCGAATAGAAGCGCAAGATTGAGACACAAAAGGGAGTAGGAGAGAGTATCACGCGAGAGTACGAGAGCGTCTCGTCGTCGCTCGCTGCAACCGCAACATTCGCCGACTCGATGATGCGTCATTGTCCACATCCAGAGTGAGGAAAGTCGTGATGCGAAATAATGAGTTACGATAATCAATGATTATACCTTAAAGAGAGGATCGACGTAATTGCAGTTTGCACTCGTTACGGGCAAAATTTACGGAGGATGATTAGGGGGGATGAGTATTAATAGGTGAATCCATTAATCAACTTTCCATCGCTCTTGTCCAGGCTGCGTACGATCGGCAACGGCGAACGTATCGCTTTTCTCTTGGGTTTCGAATATATTTATGTACGGATGTATCTACGTATACGTACGTACCTACGTACACGCGCGTACGTTCCGATATATGTATGTACAACGATGAGTCTTCGCATCGTACAACGCGCGCATAAATAACGCTATTGAACGCTGCATCTATGATGTAAATATAGCATCGAGCGTGGCGCAACCGCGTACATTTATATATGTGTATGCGATAAAGCGTGCGCGCAATTACCGAGTCTCCGCGCGAGCGCATCTTTTTGCGCGCGTATTAAGCTTCGTCCTTAACCTCCCTCTCTCGGTTATCCCTGAGCCCCCTTCACCCCTCTTTCTCGCTCTTCCTCGATGATTAACGATCATTGTTTAACAATTAATAATCCGATGTGCTCGAGCTCCGTTTTATCGTAGCTGCGATGCTGGTCGTAACACCGAAGGCTGGAGTTGCGCCATGCCGCTTAATCTTTTCCCCGAAAGATCGAACGCGCGAATACGTATTTTACGCTACCTCCGCGTCGGCATCGACGAATATTAGAATCATGGAGGTGAACCGAAATACGCGTACCTGCGCACGGACGTAGGCGGATTTACCAATTGTTAGGCCTTGGTGATTTTTAGCTGGAATAAATGCACGTTCGAGAGAAAAGTCCTACCGATCTGACTGGAAGTTATCATTAGAATCTCTTTACCGTTGGATGGATGTTTTAATATCCATTGGGTAATTAAATAGTTTATTAAAAACATAAAATTATCTCTCGATCCAATTGTGTGTACCGAGCCAAATTTTCGTTCAGGATTTCGAATGGTAATATATTACGGATTTTTACCAATATCTAAAAATTAACTGTACAGGATAACGGTTCATTCGGATGACCGTGAGACGCGGAGAATCAATTATTATTCTGTATTTATGGCTTTACAAATGTCCGTCCGGTATCAAAGTTCGGAAGTTCCAGCAGCGAGTCGTTTGATTCACGAGGTTCGTGCGCATCAAGAACCCCGTAACGTACGAGGAGATAAAAAAAAAAGACACCTCAACCAAGATCCGTATTATCGAGGCTGTCGTGTTCCGATGATGGATACGAATATCTCACGTGTTCGTGTACACCAGACGCGCGCTCTTTCCAGCGCCCCGTACGTGGCTCAAGCGTAATTAATTCGACCCTCGTATCCGGCAGGTTGCGACAGCGATCGAAAACCGCAGATCTCTGCACTCGCGAACCGATTACGGCGTTTGGTGCATCGCCGGCGTATTTTGTACGAACACACGCGGAACGAAGATTTGTGGTGATCCGATATGGTTGCTTCCTGATTTATACTTTTCTTAGACCTTACGACCTGACTTCTATAAGTACAGCTACACGCGTTACGATTTTTCTTTTTTACGTAACCAAATTAATGCACTCACTGCAGTTCCAACAGTTGATTTTCCTCCTCAAACGTTGGAGTTCTGTAAAGATACGATTCGTTTTTTGCAGCAGCAGCAAACCTTCGGATGTTTCCGCTCAAATTAGCTCTTCCGACACACGTCAGTCATTGAGTTTGTGCGAAGAAAAATATATCGGGGGAAAAAAGCAAGCGCGGTTAAGAGAGGGAAAGACAGAGAGAGAGAGAGAGAGAGAGAGAGAGAGAGAGAGTGAGAGCGCAGAGAGTAGATACGCGCACGCGCTAACGCGAGCGCGCGTGCCCCTTGCCTTTTGCTCTCGGCCAAACTTTTCCCTTCTCCCTCTCTCTCCCTTGCCGCGGTTGCTCCACTGCGGCTCTCACATACCTCTCCTCGCTAAATGCAAATTGCAAATTTCCTGCAGTCCCGACCACGGGAGCTCGCTTTCAGTAACTCACCGCTCTCTTTCTCTCCGCGCGCTTCGCTCTTACACCGCGTATCTTCGTACATCCCGGTTCAAGAAACGATTCACTCTTGCGCATTCGCTACCGCGCCGTTCCCATTGGACTCCCGAGAACGCGCAAAAAATCATTCCGCCTCCTCTATTTTATCAACCGCAGTGAGAATATCTTCCGCTTTCCGTCGCGTACGATAAGAAAAAAACGATAATGCTGGAGAGAGTTCGATGGTCGCGACGAATTACTACTGGGAATTACTAGGGAAAACCGTAATCTTCGGTATCGCTTCGTTCTTTCTTCTTCTAGTGAATTTTATTTTTCTCCTTGCATGAGAAAGAAAAATAAAGAGGAGAGCGATGAATGCATCGTTGGTTCCGGATCGTTTTTAATTAAATGACTTTTTAAATTAAACATTTCCAAATAATTATACTTTTCACGCGTCGATGCCATTTTTTTTTCAAGGACGAAGAAACACGCACCGATAGTTTTTCGCGCTTTACGATTTTTATGAAGTGAAATCGAAGGAGGCCCTCCGAGGGCAACGTTTCTTCGTTCCTGCTTAGAGCGTCAAACAGGAAACCAAGGTGACGTTTGTTCTCGCGTGCCTCCTGTCTCGCCGGTGTCTCCGGGAGGGTGAGACGAAGGAAACCTCGGTGCCCCCATCCCAGCGTAGTTATACGGGGGGGAAACCTAAATCCTGGCACGCGTGGAATGTGTCAGGTAACGACGAGATACAAGGTACAAGCTCGCCCACCGTCTATGAAACCATCGAGCTTAAACAGAGCATTAGGACACTCGGAACAAGAAACATTAGTGAAAACTTGGCGTTTAACTCCGAGGAGAAAGGTTCTCGTATCCGGCGGAGTGTCTCCCAAGCGCACACCGGCTACAAAATTCAAAGGGGTTAACTCTGTTTCGTCGTGGCTTTGCGTTCTCGTAAAAGCCACGTTAAATCCTCGTTCTAAAATCCTTACCGTATACTCAACGCTGTGTCTCCTCGTTTACGTCTCGGGAAATTTCTACCGCTCGTACATCCGACGAAACAGAAAATTACGTCGACTTCCGCGAGCTCCTCGTGCAGTCCGATTGCTACATTGGCGCGATTGTACTATACTTTCCGGAAACGACTCGACGATGAAAAATCTGTCTCGATCACCAAATATGAGCAAGTATGTTTCATCGTTGAACGGACCACCGGAAATCATTTCACGGTTGCGGAAGAATTCGAATTTCGTACGATTCCGTACCGAACTATAACTTAGCACAAAACTGTGTAAAATTTCCATTCTCAACCGTTCTTAGCGAGAATTAACCTCTAAAAAAATCAACTTCCCCGGTTCGACGCATCTCCGAAAAGGGAAACCGGAATACCGGAATACCGGAAGTCCGCTGGTACAAATTTGCGACAAGAGCTCTACGGTTACACGGAAAGAAGAGGATGCTGCGTACGTAGAAGAATTTATCGGGTACGCGAGCAGTAAGAAAGTATTGTCCCAGGATTTCCCACACTTCTACGGTCCTGTATCTTGCGACGCGCGCGGCTTCCCGAGAGATACCAAACGATACAGCTCGAAAGTTACAAGTCTAGAGGAGCGAGAAGCCACGAAGATGTGACACGATGACTCTCGAGGGAGTGATTTCATAATGAAGGCCTCCTGGCGTGACGCCTCTAGTCGCTCGGTTAACACACGTATATACATCGAGGACGCGAGACGCACCCTTTTTCTCAACCCCCGTCCGGAGTCGCAAAGCCACCCTCGCGCATTACTGGATTAGGCTGGAGGGATATGGGTCGAGTGCTCGCTCTGTATTAGGTCTACTAAAAAGAAATCCATGATGTTTCCAATAGATGGCGTTGGTTATCCGTGTCTCTCGTTGTACAAGTCCAATCGAGTTGCACCAGGAACGAGTCGCACGTTGGAAAGACGAGCTTTCGTACCGAACAAACTTTTCCGACAGTTTTATGATTGGTTCGCTCGAGAAAATAATTGACGCGACTCTGCCCCCTGAAACGTCGTACGCGACGCAACCTATTCTTCCGACGTTGATTCACCTTGTTCGATCAATTCTCTAATGTACCGTTTCGTATTTATGTTGCAGGTAAGCGAATGATTGGGCATGACGAAACGATACGATCGTCGGTCCGACACATTCGTGAGTAAATCTTCCAGACATCGATAATTTCGATATCAGACGAATAATCAGGCTTGCGACACGACCTATAAATTCGCCCAATATTTTTTATGTGTTTCGGGTCAGTGCGTTTCTTTTCCTGTAATAAAATCAATCAAACGCTAAACGGTGGAACACAATTTATGCGCGAAAAATATATTTTCATTTTCAATACGCTTTTATTCAAAGCACGAATAAGCAGAAATCAATTGTTCGAGTCACCCGCGGGTGACCCGTTAAATAAACGAAATCAGTCTCGACTTTTAAGCAGGTGCGTCAAATAAAGTCTCCTTCCTTGAAAGTATATTTGCGCATAAACTTTATTGAAACGTCTTTCGATATCGATCGAAAGAAAAAATCAATACAGCGTTGATCCGTCAATGGAAACAACGATGGCGATGCGTTTCTAATATACGTATTATACGTGAATCGAATCTCGATACGTTCGAGTTCTCGCGTATCCGCTGGAAATTCCGACAAGGTGTCGGAGCGAATCGAACGAATTACTTCGAATCGTTCACCGTGAGGCGATAGACATCGAATGGATCTCCCGACCGCGTGCGCCGCATACGATACATTTGTTGGTAACAAACGCGAACGGGAGATAAACGGATGCCACGGACATCGCTCGAACGGTCCCTGGACCTCCGCGCGAAGCGAAGACGAAACGGGAGAGACGAAACGAAGGAGGGGGGAGAGATCACTTATAGAAACGAACGGATGAATATGGCAGAATGATCGTACAGAGGGACAGAGAGAAGGAGCGAGACCGAGAGAGAGAGGGAAGGGATTCTCGATCCGCCGAGGCGAGCCCTCTCTCGCCGCCCCTGTAATCACAATTGAAGGCTATTTTCTCACCGCTCTGATGATGCGCTCTGATGATGCCTGATGTTGGAGCTTCTCTCTCCCCCCTTAGTGTATAACCTCTCTCGTAGGATCATCTCCAAGGGGCTCACAAGCGCAAGAGACCCCATAGAGGAGTTTCGTTGATCCCCCACTCTTCGGTCTTTTTCTCTTTCCGTCCATCCCTCTCTCTCTCTCTTTTTCGTTGCAGCTTTGGCGTCCCAGAACGGTCTCGTATTCACCGGAAAGGAGAGTTTTCTCTCTCTCTCTCTCTCTCTCTCTCTCTCTCTCTCTCTCTCTCTCTCTCTCTCGCTCTTCCAAAGCCCATGTGTGTAAAGGAGAGAGAGAGAGAGCAAGACGCCAATCGCGCAATGCGGCGCGCGGCCTCTCGGTGGTCGTGAACAGAAAATAAGTGTAGAAGATGATAGACGCTCCGAGTAATTCCCTCTAATAATTGAAATATACCCGCGAGACCGCTTGGCCCGGCTGACTCGCTTGTGGTACGTACACTCGTATATATATATACGCGAGAGCTTGATATAGAAAACCGAGTGTACACACCAGCGCGTATATGTGATTCTTCGCATACGCGAGCCTTTTTCCAACCTTACATTCACCGTGCGAAACACGGTGTGGGAATTCGATTGATTCGTATCTTTTAAGCGTTTGATCTTGCGAATCACGAGAGTTACGTTTGGGTTATTACGGGTGCTATTTATTAACGACGTCGATGACCCTTGGCAATCCATTTTTAAGAAAGCCACAATGCGAAATCTTAATCTCACTTTTTTTTTCATTTGTTTAATCTTTCGCGGTCACCATTGAGCCCGTTTTGACTCGAAAGTTGGCACAGGATTTACGCTTGAAAATAAAAACGTTAATCTCGTAATTGTTTTGTCCGAATGTGAGGCATGGAAAAATCTTTCTTTACGAAAACGTTATTTCAATGAAACGTGAAATTTAATAATTTCGAGACCGTTTTCATACGCAATCGCTCGACAGTACAAAAATAATAAGGTTTTCCCAGCAAAAATAATCGTCAGTGAGATTTTTCATGAGAATCGTCGTTTCTCCTCTCAATATAAAATTTTGCATTTTTAAGTGCTTCGACAATTGCACTTTATTTGTTTTCTTTCTTTTCCTTTTATTTTTTATACAACACCGTAACTGTTATTCGTAAAATTTATAACAAAACAATTTTTTGTTTCGTTCTAAATTGAAGTTCTAAATTTGTTCGAAGTTAAGAGATATTGCGCAATACGCTCGTGACAGTTGGATCGCGGTTCGCGATTCCCTCGATTCATACGTGACGAGCAATTATTAATTAGATCGAGCGGTTCTCAAAGTCTTGTGCCAGTTTGCAACGATTTTGCCTCCCGCGATCCAATCTCCGCTCCAACTTCCTCGAACGAATGAAACACGGGCACTTGAGAATACACGCGCGCGTGCATCTACCGTGCGATCCCGGACGAGTTTTCGAAGATGGAATATACACCGCGTATTGGTACATCTCGTGGGCTGAGGTACTGTTTCATCGCGTATAGCTCCTACAAGCGTTCGAATTACCAGAATTACACATGTACTCCGATCGAATCGCCAATGCGCGGAGATCCAAACTACCGCCGTATAGGAAACTTCATCTTTACCTCGCATACTTTTTTCCACCTTTTTTCCGTTTCCTGGTCACATTTTGCTTTACGCAAAGATTGAAAAATCCGAAAATGGATATCGACGCGTCAATCTCGGCGTTTATGAGAAGCCTGCCCGAGTCCAAATTTTCACTTTAATTTTAGTTACATCCGAGCTCGAAATTTTCGAACCGGAGCAAGATTGACATCCGATCGGTTGAAAATTACAAAGCCGAATTTGATTTCTCGCGCGTTCACGAAACAGCCTAATCGGCGAAGCAGGGTGGGGGGCGACGGGAACTTCGACCCGCGACGACCCACGCGTGTGCACGACAGAGATTCCCCGCGAGTCCGCGCTATAATGGGCAAATGTGCTTGAATCGGAAGACCCGTGCGGTTCGTACAACCGTACGATTTCGTATCGCGCACACATTACACGAAATAATAATCCCCATACGTATCGAATAACAGACATCCGTGCAATAAACGTCGAGTGCGCAGCTTCAATAACGAGAATACAACGTGAGCGCGAGGCTCTCTCATCTGCAAATTGTATATCCCTACGGTACGAGAGTTGTACGTATATTCTATACACGGAAGGTCTCATCGCGCGCCTGGCGTGCGAGCAATGTCAATTAGAGCCCAGCGCGAATACGGAACCCCATCACCCTACCGATTCTTCGATCAATGACTCTTTCGACGATACTGCAAAATTTCAATTGACCAATTTTCAATGTTAACTTCGCGAAACGCCTCGAACTCTTCGACGTCACGTTTTTCAGTTTCATCAATTTATTTACTCATGATTTTATCGCGAACATTCAAAACCTCGATAACAATCAGGCAGAAAAATCGTTTTTCGACATTTTTACAATTCCGTAGTTTTTATAATGGATAGCTTCGTTTACTGAAAAAGCCAAGTTCGTATTGTAATTTTTTTAGCTTTTTCGCTCGAAGACGGAAAAAGTTAATAAACGTCAATGAAGTTGATAAACCGAACTCTCCAAAGTTCGTAGAACTACAATTGCTCCGTACACGCTTTTTTCAAAATATTTCTTCGAGACCCCGTTCCAGACTTCTCTCATCGGTAATCCGTAATAACCCCATAATTGGAAGCTCTATCGGAGCGAAGGCGTGCTTACAATAATAAATTCCGTCGTACGATTTAATCTCGGGTTCCTAAAAATTAAGTTCTCGGCAAGGTTGCTCAGTTTTCGCGAAGGATCGGGAACATCGTGGATTAAGATACGCAATAGAATTACCGATTCTTATCGGTAGTTCTGGAGGTTCGATCCGCGATGGTAGACGATAGAAAGAGCCGATAGGGAGATCGGAGTGAAAGAGGAAGCAAGATCCGAAGCGGTTCGATGGAAAGAGCGAGAGAGTTCGATGCGACAGGGGTGATGTAGTTGGTGGGTGGCCCCGCCAATATGACGTCCTCCATATATCAAACGAGAGAGAGACGGAGACAGAGAGAGAGAGGGCGACGAGAGAGCGAAATAGAACAGGGCGTCTCCGACAAACTAGGGAAACCTGACCAGAAATATGATGTCATTTATATGGTAATACATCGGAATCCCGTCATTTAGATACTTGTATGATTAATGCCCCCCTTCCACTTGTCCCCCTTTTCCCCGCCTTTTTCGCGTTTCTCCTCCCCCCGCCCCCCCACTCGTTTCCCCCCCCCCCCCCCCCTACATCTGCGTCAAGATTTTTCATGAACTCTGGCATCGTTCCGGAATACCAACGTCATGTGTATATATCTCTATATATAGATATATAGATACACCCGTACGCAAATGCCGGTAGGTTCTTAACGAAGCGCGCAAACGACTCCTGATCGCTTCGCTTCGTTTCAAAACCCGACGCGAAATCGAAAAGTTCCTCTCCACGGCGCAAAAGAACAAGTGTGCTCGAGGCGTGCAGAAGCGAATGAAAGTACGGCGCCAGAGAGAACGTATCAGGTGAGTCGGTTAGTGATTGGTTGACTCCAAAAAATAACGAATTACTTTTTACCACACCTACTATGAAAATCCACCGAGGAACGAGACAACCGAAATTTTGAATTTCCAAGGAGACCGTTTTCGACCGATCCAGCGTTCCCGTTGTTTGGCAATACGGGGATCGAGAGGTGTCACGATTGATGCTCAGCCGTCGGGGTGACGTCTGGTTTGCGATACACGGCGAGACGATTCCGTGCACGTTTTGGCGCGATCCGGTACTCAAAGTGTCATATCGGTAGAAAGAGCGCAGAGCCCGATCGACAAAACCCACAGCCGATCGATCATTCCCCGATAGAGCGGCCACGCGACGCGTGTGGAGGATCATCCCTTTTTTGCTCTCCCTCCCCGAGCGTATACACCATATATTATTTCCGCTTTACATCGGAGACCCACCGGCTCCTTCCTGCCCAAGGTCCGAAACGTTGCCTCTTGATTCACCGACGAGAGTCGTCACGGAACTTCCCGTCGGTTCGACATATTCGCCCGGTATAGACCAAAGATGAAACGAGGGAGACAAAGATCGAGAAAGGGAGGAAGAGAGACGGAGAGGGCGCGATAGAACGCGGACCCTGCAACGTAGGAATGCCTCGACTCGGTGTCTCATTGGTATTCCAACTGTGCAGGAGTCTCCGCGCCACTTTGCGAAAAAATGTGAACTTAATAAGAAAAGCCTTAAGGAGTCCGGAGAGCTTTTCTCGGGTTTGAGAGAGCCCTCCCGTACTCCTCGCTCTCGTTTCCCGTGTCTCTGTATTTCTGTCTTCGTATAACCTTTACAGGTACGCATCGTCGCTCCCTCGTATCCCTTCGAACTCGACCTTGCAGTCTTTGCCCCAGCAGCCCTCCTCTCCCTCGCATCGATGATCCATTCATATTTTTACCTCTCGGATTTTCGTTTTTTACCCCAGCCTGCCCCCGTTCGCTTCTTTCCGTTATGTTCGGAAGGGGGTTTTGTTTGGGACACAGCTTCGAGCTCAAAATTGCTCGGAATTCGAATCGAGACGGATCGCGTCTTTCTTTGGCTTCTCTGGATTTCAACTCCAGCGCCCTCTAATTTGTATAACTCGATCAGGCGCTAATATCCGCTTTGTGAATAAATCTGCGTTTCTTCGCGGACCTGGGTTTGAATTCGTGTAATCGCGTTTAATTCTGGCTACGACCATTTTCGTTACGAAAAAATCGTTACGCGGATTTTTTTGGTCGATCATCCCCCATTCGTCAGGAATCCTCGAAAGCCCCAGGAATGGTCGAGAACGTTAATTTTTTCCTACCGAATTCTTCGGTTTTACCCTTCTTCTCAAATTCGTCGTAATAGCTGATTCGTGTCGAAGCAACGCCCGGTTGAACTCTTTGTTTATTTGCCTTCCTTTTGTCCCTTTCTCATTTACCTTTTTGTATTACTGGTTCGTTGTTATTGCGGCGAACGATTTAATTCGCCGAGAATTCGTGACTGCCCGCGGCAAAGCTCACCAGAAAACAGCGAGGACTACCACGGTATTTTGCTCAAAACGTGACGTTCGGTCGAGTCAAGTTTGTTGCGAATCATTGTGCGGTCGCGCGATACCCACCGTTTTCTCTTTCTCTCTCTCTCTCTCTCTCTCTCTTTCATTCGTTCGAGCCAAGTCCCGTTCCATCTTTCCGGCGCGTCCGAGGCGCGCGCTCCCGCTCTTTTTGCCTCCTGCGGTGTAACGAAGAAGACGTCAACGAGCCCTATCCTCACTCAATTAACGCGGATTATACGCGACCCCTCGCTCCTCGACGAGAAGCCACTTTTCTCCCCCCGTTTCGCAAAGCTTTCCGCTCGTCTCGGCGCATCGACGAACAATCGCGGGACTCGAAAAAACATTCCTTTTGTTGAGAATCGAGCTTCCTTCACCGTTTATCACGGAAGATTCATCAATTTTACAGTGGATCGTGAATATCGTCGAAGCACGTTTTCGAAACCGCGAATTTACCAAGTAACGCCGGCACGTACCGACGGAGCTCTCGCGTACGGCGATGCTCGGCCACCGTGCGGCGCCAAAGTGAACTTGACGAGTTCGCGTCGTCTACGATCGGTACAACAGTTTTCTCGCTTCCTCAAGTCGATAAAGAAGTTTTCCGCCGCGAGCGATTATCCGACGTATCGTCGGATCGATCAAAATCTATCCGCGAACGAACCACCCTTCTCGTCCGAATTCTTCATTCTCCACTTTTCTTCAAATCCTAGATTTAAATTTTTTCTCTAACGCGCGTGGACAACCGCGGATTTCGTTAATTTTTTTCTCTCCGAGACTTATTTTCTCACAGAGGGCGAGCATTCGGGTCGTCTCCGATGTCGCAGCGTAAGTAAAAAGACAGGACTGGAATGTAAAGTGGGAAACCGTCGGAAGCCAAGTATAAAGGCCAACGAGGTTGTGTGTATCCGTGAAATCAGCAAAGTCGCTGCTGCAACCAGACTTTGTTGCGTTAGTTTGTGCTAGTTTCCTCTCGACGCGTATTTATACATTTATACGCGCCGGCGACCAATCCGAACCCAGCAATAAGAATTATACGACATTTTTACTTAACATTTATACAAGTAGAGACAAGAATGCGAATACCTGAGCGTTCTTCGGTCAACCTTCGAGAATAAACACGGTACCACGCGTATCTCTCTGATTCTTCGTTACGCGAAAATACGAATAACGATTTATTTTAACGAAACGCCGAAAAAGACAACGCTTCGTGTGTTTTATTTTTTCCTCCCTTTGTTTCCCTTGATTTTTCTTCGCTGCGCGCGCCGCGAAGACGAGCGACGAAAGCTTGAATTATTCCATCGGAGTATCACACGAGGCTCGTAAAAATTCGTATAAATACCGGAAGCAATCAAGCATTCAATCAACGATTTCTTTGTCGAAGGGAGTGACGTCCCTTGCATTTTCAGCCTGTGTCGTACGGTTCGCTCTTTCTCTTTCTCCCCCTCTCTCTCTCTCTCTCTCGCTCCGTTCTCCGTCCTTTTCCACTCTCCCCTGTACCCTTCACTTGCACTGTTTCGTTCGGCCCTTCGCTCAGCTCACAGTCACTAACCTTTCGTATTCCTTCCATTCCCTCGTGCGTTTCTTTTCATGCTTAATTCGTCGAGGCTCCGTACGTGACGCAAATTCATCGTATCCTACCGTTTCATTCTTCCTTTCCGTTCTCACTCGCGAGATCGACTTTCCTAGCTGGAATAATTGAGAAAACGAATAATCGGATATCGGGTAGAGGTGGTGATGACGAGATTTGCCGACGCGATCCAATTTCGATGAATTTTACTTCCGATATGGGTATCTCCGTTGTTCCGGTTCCTCAGTGTCAAGGGGGTACGTGTATCGGCTGCGTCAATCGGGCGGAATGGACAAACCGATATAGAATGAAAGAAAAAGAGAGAGAGAGAGAGAGAGCGAAAACACATACGCGCCGTCGGTGACCACGTTCGACCGCGTATAGATACGGATATGTGTACAGGGTGTTCGAAAAAGCAGCCGTAATATTGCAAGTTCTAAAGAACCAACGCAAGACGACCCCGAGCAACCGAACACGAGGGTCACGAAAGTTTCATAGTTTTCGAGATTCTCGCATTTTCTTCAACCAACCGACCGAGCAATATCGATTCGTCGGAACTATATCAATGTTTCCAGATACGCTTGAATTCAACTTAAATTTAATTACTTTTTATTTAATTTACTTTCATTCGGTCACTCCGAACGATCATACATTTGTTGTCTCGCGCGTCGACCTAAACAGTTGTATATCGGCCGAGAGTAAAGATTTCCAAGCGTTTCGGAAAAAGGGCCTCGCGTGTCTCGAAAACTGTGACACTGTATATATACACGTATGACTATAATTATACGAGCCGACCTATCAGCACCCGCAGCGTCGTCGTTTGCTTTGGGACACCCTGTATGTATATATACGTATATCTATATCTATGTATGCATATATATGATTATATACGTACGTATATACGGTCCATTCATCGTTTTCATTCATAACTGGACTCGCACGAGTCGGGACGTCTTACCTGCTCGCGTATTGTATAGCTCTCTGCAAGCTGACCGCGCGCGTGCCTCCCGTCCGTTCGAGTAACTCGGCACGAACCCCCGAACACCCGCAGCATCGAAAATCCCGGATGTCCTTCACCCCGCTTCGTGCACTGCACCCTGAGAAGGGTGAAATCCGGAGGATTCCGAGGCGTTCGCCTCCAGTGACTCGAAGAACGTTTCGCGTTCGATGCGTCAACAGCGATGACGTATATTTTGCCCAACGGGAACGGGACGCGTCTCGGAAAAAAGTTCCATTCCGAGAGATCGTAGGTACGATTCGACCCGATTCATGAAATTCGATGAAAGCTATAGGTCGTTTCGGTTCGAAAGAGACGCGCCAGGGTCGTTGACCCCTTCGTTTTGTTCGGAATGAAAATTTTGCGACGCGCGACGCGGAGGCGCTTCGATGCGCATTTGTTACGAACCTCGTCGGTCGTTTCAAAGTTACGACCGATAACGTTCGTTGAAAATATTCAACGAAGACCGCGAATAATCGTACGGAAATACGCGCGATTCGTTAAATCTGGAATCGTCGCGATATTTGTCGTTTCAATTGTTCGCGCGACGAGAACGTTCGAGAACGAAATAAACGCGGATCGTTGCAGCGATGAATCCTCGAGTCGAGAGACTTCCGGAATAATGGAAAATTTACAAAGAGTCCTGTCGGAGAGGCTTTCCAAGATTTCGCGAAGAGAGAAACGAATCCTTCCGCCCTGTTCGAGACACTCTTGAGACGGGTGAATTTTTTGCAAACCGAAAGGGTCGCGTGTCGCAACGATGCGTACGCGACACTCGAGACGAGACGACCAAGAGACGACGAGGTCAGAAGCGATAATGCGTTCGAGGAAAATCTCGGCGGTCCGGCACGAGTCGTCCGATCCGATGCTCATCTCCGACAAACTTTCAAGACGACGATCGAATCGTTCCGACGCAACGGAACTTTCACTTTTGCTTAATTCCCGAACTTTTATTAAAATTCGATTTCGAGAGTTCGGATCGTAAGTCTTTCACGAAGACGTCCCAAACTCATCGACGAGTGTATTTTAAATCGGTCAAAATTACGGGCCTATCGAGGAATATTGATTTGACCCGAGCACGATTTTTTTTCCATTTTTGGCAAACCGAAATTCAAAAGTTCAACATTGTTTTCGACGTTCGTTCGCGTTCGCGATGCTACGGTCGTCGAAAGACACATCCGGTAAAATCATCGGGGAAACATCGTTTCGACCCCGAACAAAATCTTCAATCTGATTTATGTGCCAAGACGGTTTCGCGTGTACGTCGATAAAAAAAAATTCCGCGAATACTTCACGTATAGATACGATTCGGGAGTTCCATCCCGCGAAGCTTCTCATAAATACGCGCCACTTTGCTCAGACGGATGAAAGAAAGCGAGAGGAAAGGAGGGTGAAGAGAACGAGATCTCGATATACTCGTCGCACTAAAAAATTCGTTGGACTCGCTCTCACTCGTCTTCCGTCGAGACGATTCTCCCTCTCTCTTTCTCTCTCTTTCTCTCCAGAGGGTAGTTTGTCGCGGCAAATCGGTCGGAAAATATGTAACGGCCGTTTAAGACTGTTACTGCCAGGTTCAGAACATTCACTGGCGGATGGGGAGGAAAACGACAAAGACACTTTTTCCTCTCTCTCTCTCTCTTTCTTTCTCCTTGTTTCTTTCTCTTCATCCTCGGTCGTATTAACTCGCGGCTTCTCGAACCGCCGGAGCGGGGAGGGGGCGGATGGTTTAGAAGTTTAAGAAGCTATTTCTCGGTGGCGGAGCGACAGGGGTGCATCTGTTTTGTGGATCTCGCTGTGGATTTTAAAAGAGCGAGAGAGAACGTTCCGCTTTATCGTACGCGAGGAGCGCTCCGCTGGCACTTACGATCGTCAAGGGGGTGAAAAGGGGGGAAACGAGAGGTGAACTCGTCGCTCGTTTTGGGGATTCGAGAACATCTCTCCCTCGGTGCGCTTCGAGAAAAATAACGAACCGTAATGGTCTTTTTCGAAAGCGGTACGAATTTTTATCGTCGCCGATACTCCTAACTTTGCTGTTTCTCCATTCGAATAAGCGTCTCTGATATCCGTGTCAATTCCCGAAGCAACAAGTTTCGAAAACGTCAAAGCGATTATATTTGTTTATTATTATTTATTTGTATACTTATTTGGTTTATTATATATTTGATTCGATCGAAATTTGATTTCGACGTGACACGTATCGGCAGCAAGCCCGATCCAAATTTGTAACTCCACTTCGATGTTCGAAACTTTGTCTAGGGAAAAGAGAGAGAGAGAGAGAGAGAGGCTGCTTTTTAACTGCACCCGATTTAAGCGTGCCGAATTTAACCGAAGAGAAAATAAGCAATAACGACCGAACGAGAAAAAAAGTGAGTGGCTCGAAATCGACAAAACTTTTCCACTCAATTCCGTAGTGTCTACGTGAGCAAGAAAGATAGGATTCTTTACGATCGCGCAGTTCTTGCCCGAACGGGTAACGGGTAAGAAATAGTTGTTGGAGATACGGATGGGAATGAGAATGAGACGTTGAACGAAGAAAAAAAAAAAAAAGACAGGAAAGAACAACGGAATGCTCGTTTGAAGCGTAACCAGGGCATCGTATTCGAACGGAAAATAAATATGCGTGGCCAAGTGCGTGGCTTGTCACAAACACCGTTAATTATCAATGTTCAACGCGAAACATTTATTTTTTGTCAAGAAGCGTCCCAAGCATGACAGATGGAAGTTTGCCAAACGAACAACCTGTTCTTTTTTCTTTCTTTTTTTCATTTTTCCCAATTCCAGTTATTTCACGGTCGTATTTATCCTATCGTTCATTTTGAATAAAGACCAGCCCGAGATAATTCACCCATTGACGCGAGTGATAATTTTTCGGTGAGTAAACGCGCCGCGTTTGCTCCAATACTTTTTTCAAACAAATGTGGAGGTTCTCCGTGAATTTTCTTAATCAGTTGAACAACGGCCCCGTCCAACCAGCACGTTTGCACCGTGATCGCTCTTATTTTTTAAAGAGACGACGATTTTTCAGATTGCACAGTGCGCACAGTTGCCCCCAATAGACGTTTGGTCGAAAAATAATTGAAACAGTTTCTCATTGGATAGTTATTTGCATACGTGACCAATGGTGTTCGTAACGCTGCTTAATTTGTCCGGTATTATTCTCTCTCTCTCTCCCCCGTTTGATCCAGCTCGCCGAGTTTTTTCCCTCCCTGTTTGTCTCACTCGCGAATTCTCGAGCAGTGCGCGACGTCGCGCTTTCGCTCTTCGGAGGCCGTGTACGGGAGCTGACTCGATTTGCATTCGAATGGGGCGTCCAACGAGAGAAGTTGACAACTGGGCCAATGCACGGCGAGAGAACGCGCCCGGGGCTCGTGTACACCTTAATATACACCGCGGCACGCGCGCGCGTACGAATGCCAATCGCGAACGGAAAGCGCGTCCCGCGACACGTAATTCGGGTATTTACGGACGTTTGTGGAGACCACAATAGCGAACGTCAACTGCTAATCAAGCCAAGCGCGAATCGTCGCCGCTCCGTAACGGGGAGTCTAGCCAAAAACCGCCGCCTCCTGACTCCCCGAAACGACAAATTTGATAGCGAGCTAGCCATCCGTCGCTTGTTTGCGGACGAAAACTTTTTGGGCACCAACACCGTTGAATCTCGCCAATCGAATTAGCCGTGACTGATTAGGGAATATTCCGCCCTTGACAGGCCTCCAATTACGAGAATCGAATTTGCGGCTCGTGTTTCGTTCGAGCGGACTTTTGCCCTCATACGCATATTTCTTTCGATGTTTCGTCATTTTTTTGTTTCTTCAAATTTCTTTTCTTTTTCGCAAAACAAAAACTGCAACCGAAAAATCCGTTTTCCCCGAACGAAAAATCATCATCCACGCCACTTGTCGAAACGAAAATTATCGTAAATTTGAACGCGGGTGAAACTTTCTTTCATGCGATCCGGGGAATGTTCGAAACACCTATCCCAGCAGGTTCGCGTTTCGTTCCGCCGATGTTTCGCTTCCGGTTCAGATGGATTCTCCAATCCCAAATCGCGAGGAATTTTCGTCAAATTTTTTAAACGAACCAACTCGTCGAGAGAGGAAAAAAGCCGATGAGAGACAAAGAGACGAAGAGAGAAAGAGAGAGAGAGGATGGGGGAGAGGGTAACGGAAAACCCGAGGGTTTGACAACGCCGCGGGTCGCGCGGGGCTCGAGTATATATATATGTATATATATGGGGGATGCCCGATGCCTTCAGGTTTTCCCCTTCGTCCTCCCGTCGGAGCACGATGGCCCGCCATAAATCCACTTTCGATTATGTTATCTAATGGGAGTATTATGCAACATGATTGCTAGCTTTAAGGTGCCTCTCGCCTTCCGCACGCTCCGACGTTACCCTCGGAGACCCGTGCACGCTACACGCGTACACGTGTACATTCGATCCGCGCGCGCTTTCTCGAACTTGCCCGCGTGTTCGGAACTCTCCCAAGATCCCGGGATACGCGATGTCTTATTATCCGAAGAACGCCACCTAATTCCTCTCGAGCCTAATGACATTGTAACGATAATCTCGCAACGCCTTGCTCTTTCAGTGTATTTTTTTTCGCCGCGTAAATAATAATTTCCCGAAAACGAAAATCCGCGGCTTCTCCAACGATTACACCGGAGTTTTCTCGTTAAAGTTGAGCCGCCGCCTGATATCGAAGGATCTCGGAAAAACATACGCGCACGGGCATACATTAGCTTCGGTAAAAAGAAATCCATTATTAACTAATAATACAATTAAGATCATTCGAAGAAGCGAGTACCTCCAATTGCACCACGAATTCCAACGTTGCGCGACGAATAGCAGGTTTCGTCGTTTCAAACCCCAAAGTTTCGGCGTGAAACGTTACACATCCAGGGGGGGGGTCTAATGTCAACGCGAGATTGACACCAGCGAGGGCTGGGGAATCAGTTGTGGCGAAGGGTTAATTATTAGGGTTGGCGGAGCTCGGAGATTCCGACAGGAGCTTAGCGAAACAACACCCCTGTTCACGAATTCCCCCTTATCTGATTCGAGCTACCTTCCGGGAAGGTTCCACCTCGAGACAGGTATGAGCCCATAACGGAACCTTATACGAGTACAAAAAAAAAAAAAAAACAGCACTGTATCTCTGAATTCCCTTCGGGAGTTTTGATGCCTTTATCTTTCAAAAATTAACGGCTTGTATTAAACTTATTATTATATTAAAATGCTTGAAGCGTTGCGTTTGTGCGGCTCTTCGAAACATGAACTTATTCGATGTTTTATTTCGAATTATTAAACAAGCAATTGAAACGAACGATAAATTCGAACGTTTATTAACCAAGACAACGAAGAGGGTCTCCTTTCTTAGGCATTCCGTGGAAGCTCATGTTTGATTCGATCGAATTGATTTCGATTCGGTGACAACTTTTATGGATGACCATAAAATTCGTACGAGATCCGTACTCTTTTGGCGTACGAAGTCACGGCAACCAAATTCTCGATTTCACACCTACGAAATATGATAAATAAAATTCTATAAATAGATGACGAGGCGTGCAAATTTCAGTAGAATCGCAATGGTCGTTTCGGAAGGGCTCCGAGCGAATGAAAAGTCCAAAGAAAAGGTGTATTCGTTCAGCCAAGTTGTACGTGGAACATCCTGCGCTCTGAGCGTCTCATTATACCGTAATATTATTATGTAACATCATATAATAGAAGCCGCTCTCTCCAGTCGCCTAATTAAATGTATATGCAAATTTTCAGCGCTGCGAGCCAGAAGCGCGCGCACAAAGGGTTCCGGGTACACACATTCACGTACGTAATACGTGTATTACGAGCGTAGAACGTGATGCTTAATACGAGGCCCATCCTGGGATTGAGATTAGGTCGCTAGAATTATGAAGCGAGTTAAATCAGCCGCAAGATTAGATCATCCACGGTGCAATGTTATCTGGCGCCCTTCCCTCGGTCCCTTCTCCCTGGCAGTTATATTTCCTACCAAAACCCTCCTACACCCCCCCCCCCGCTCAACCCGCCCGTAAGGGAGATAAGAATTTACCCGGTTAACGAAGCTCTCTCCTACGACCGACTTACGGAACCTGTGACAACCCGAAACCCACTAGACCCACACGTACAACCTTCGCGAGCCCTTCGTTTAACCGCCGATACTGCAATTCCTTCGATTCCAATTTCCGATTGTTCGGAAGCGTCGATTCGATCGGTCCCGCAGCGTCGTGTACGCTTCGTGGAATATTACGGTGTCAACTCGAGGAATTAACGACATCCACTAATTTTTTGGCGATAATTGCACACGGTAATAATTCAGGGTTATTCGGCTTGATGAATTGTTGATTTTTCGTCGCCGCGCGGATTATCTATCGAAACGACTACGCGTAGTCGCTGTGTTTTATTGAATTTTGATTCGTCGTTGAATTATCATTTCACAATCTTTTTCGACATATGCAATTTTATTTAACGAACAACGATTTATTTTATTTAGTTACATCGACATTTATTTTTGTAACGATCATTTACCGAAGTGAAACAATGTGTTATTTTATTTTGACGAATTATTATTTATTCGTTGTATTATTTTTCTGATAGGAAAATATTTGAAAAGGTGGAAAATAATTGATGCATTATTTAATCAAGAACAACGATGCCTCGAATTTCGAAGAGCATCGGCGATTTTTCGATATCCAACCAGCAATCACTCAAATCGGCTCGTCCTTCCTAAACGGACTCGTCATCAGGACCGAAGTCATTAAACGAGTATTTTAATGACAGACTCTAACTCTCGAGTCACTTTCACGCATCGTGAACTCGTCCCTCTGAGAATCGCTAAGAATTTTCTTGCAAATGGATCGCAGAAATGACCGGGGTGCTCTTTCGGACGAGCGTTTCCTCGACACGCTCCAGCGACGCACAGTCGAGTTATTCCTCCACTCGGGAAGAGAAAAAAGAAAAGGCGATCGAATATCTATCGAGTCTTTTCGTCTCGCGGCTTCTCACTCCCCTCTCTTCCTTTCGTTTTCCTCGAGAGGGTCAGCAACGAGGGCGAGTGGCGCGTCCGAGTGTAAAGGTATTCGTAAAAGCCGAACCGTGAAAGGGCGCGAACGGATCCTCCGGTCGTTGGGAAGTTGCCGCGAAGGCCAAAACGCGCGGCCTGGCGCGAATCCCCGAGGGGTGCTCCGATGCTCGAACGTGAAAGAGCCAAAAAGGGTCTCCCGGAGCCTCTTTTACTGACTGTATACAGGGTGACTTGAAATTCGATATATTCCTTCTGGGGGGGGGGGGAGGGGGTGAAAGTAGAGTGCATTTCCATTAAACAAGGTCATAGAATCTACTGTACGAAAATCAGTAGTTTCGGAATAATTCAAGTATTGCTGTTTCTTTGCTTTTAATATTTCGATTTTTAATTAATAGAACTGAACAAAATTCAATTATATTGAACTCAGTAAAATTATATTTAATTGAACGAAGTTAACAATTTTTTGGTATTACAAGGTCGTGCCTACGAAGCGTTTCGTAGCCACCATCGTTACCAAAACGCTCCCCAAAATTATATCAAAAGACTAAAAATTCATTTTGGAATCTGGTATTTTTTGCATGTATCTTTGCAGCTTTTCCAAAAGCTTATAAAATGAGGCATTTATCGACCTTAATTTGCACATAAATAAATTAATTAATTCAATAAAAATCTTTCATGGCTAAAACCGATAATTTTATTAATTTTTGTGCAATACATTATACGATCTTATCCGCAACTATTTTACTTCATTTCAATATTTTAATAAAATTACATAATTTAAAATCATAAAGAATATGTTTTTTATGGCATAGTTATCCCTTATCCCTTGGAAATAATGTATCGAATTTTCAGTCACCCTATACGTATCTATATATATACATATATAGATAATCAGGGAAGACGCGCGTCGAGCCCTTTCCCGGACGCGAAGCTCACATTTTTCCTCCACCTTCGCCCTCTCTCTCTCTCTTTAGTCTTCTTGAACACACGAGATCGCGAGCGACACCTCATTTCCTTATCTTTAACAGGCCGTTATTCTCTCAATCCCTCTTTCTCTATCCCTCGGTTTCTCGTATTTTTCATTTTTGTCTCCAACGTGGACTCGGGATTGGGAATACGGAGGAACGAGAGGAAGAGCGGAAGAAAGGATCTTTTATCCGTTTGCCCGACGGGTACGTCCGCTCGTTTCCTCGGTTCTGACATCGAGAGCTCTCTCGTGCAAACTCTTTGGCTCAGGGAGCACCACCTTTGCGCAAAGATACCGGCCCTCCAATAAGGGGATTTGCCAAAGTAGCGGCGCGGGTACAGTTCCTCATCCGAATGAGATATTCTAATTGCCGTTCTTCCGAAAAGTTACGCCGTTCGCAGGCTCATTAACATTTTCACTGGTACACCAAAAGCGCGAAGGGGACGAAGAAAGAAAAAGTCAAGCCAAGTCTCCAGAGTCGACGAATCTTTTTCGGAAGTTTTACGAGTCGATTGCATTATTGCGATCGGGGAGTACGCGAACCTTCCTGAGTAGGTATATAGCTTTTACCGATCGAACGATAGCGGCCGATATTCGGGTCAAAGGTGCCGGGGAGTACCAGTCAATCATTGGTACCCCAATATCCGGCTAATGTTCGATCATACACGGAACGACCGATCATTGGCTTGTGGATGCGATCTCAATTCTTAGAAAAGTATTAACTCTACAATCTTTCGAGCTAATTTTTCAAACCTCTGGCGTTAATCCGTTGTTTTAGTTTTTACGTTATACTTGTATTTATTGAAGTCTCGATACGTAGAGTTCTGACGCAATAATTCTTATTAAAAGGAACTTTGAAACGGGATCGATCGTGATCAATCGGTCAACGCAATAATTGTTCAAAAACAGAAATAACGAGTACACGACCGAAAGAAGGCAAATCCAGATTTTTTAAAATTGATCATTTATGAACTGTTTTATTTTTAATTAACGGCGCGGACACGCAGCCGTTGCTGGATTCTTGGCCAATTGCTAGTCATCGTAGGGCCAACGTTAAGCGCCAATATCGAGGCATAGTTGTCGGACGCTCGGTCGACCTTCGGGTCAAGATCGAGAGCCGATATTCAACGCTGAGCCTCGGCCGATCATTGACCACCCCCGATCACCCTACACGGGCGATCCCCGGAAATGCGAAAAGAATAGCTGAGCCGAATTCACGTGTCCTTTGGGTGAAACGTCTCGAGACTCCGTTCCGAGACGCCTCAGCGGATGAGAGATCTTTACGTCCGATGGTATCGTTGTCTCATCAGCATATAGAGTGCAACGAAGAGTAAACCGGGTCACGTATGGATGAAGCGTCGCACAAGTGACGTACGTTATACAGAAAGAGAGAGAGAGAGAGAGAGAGAGAGAGAGATAGAAAGAGAACGGACTCTCGCGCGCCAAGAAGAGCACCAAAGACCATCAGTCAGTCAGCAGAGACGGGAATGGATATGAAGAAGAAAGACGGAAGAGGAAGAAGCCAAGAAAGTCCCTCCACCGAGGGGTGATGTCCGTTTTCTCGTGCTCGTAGCCGCCGGCCAATAACACGACCCCCTTTCCCAACAGCTTGTCCTCTCGCCTCTGGTATACGCCACGGGAAAACCACCCCCGAGCCCGCCGTTGAACCCTAGCGCGGGCGCGAGCCGGAGTCGAGTCACCCCGTGAAAAATGATCGTTCCTAAATTGCCCGCTTACATGATAAATATACAGCTGCTTCGCGTGTATCCCGAACTATATATATTCCGGTAGTCCGGACACGCCGCTGCCTCTCGTTGATCCCCGATCGCCAGTCCGATCTGCAACCAACAGCTTTGGACAATGCTCCTTCCGCTCACTCCCTCCTCCCCGCCTCGCTCTTTTAGCCTACCCGTACTTTCCACCGTACTCTTTATTTCCACCCGGATAACCGAGGACACTCGCAAACTTCGCATCAAAAACGTGTCCGTACAAAATCAAACACTGCTCAACAGCCGGATCAATTTTTCATATTCCGTCAACGTTATCTGGGCAAGAGCTCGACCCACGATGGATAGTTCGAGCTCGATACGTCCCTCCGAGTTGACTTCTAACGTATAGACTCGCGAGAGATAAAAATACGACTCCAGGGGTCAGCGCGGTGGCGGAAATAATTTTTTTTTTTTCGTTTCTTTATCTTCAATATTCAACAACACTTTTCTGTGTAGATATTAATCGCGAATCTCCGATTAGGATACGGACGCGAGTATGCGTAATTTACGTTGATCGAATCGACCGGAATACTATTTGAAAATATTATTTCACATTGGAATTCAATTATTTCATATTTGAAATAATTCATGTAAGTGAACCAGGTTTCGCTCAGCCCGAAGCACGTCGCTCCGTTTCTAGAAAAGTTCTCCGGATATTTTTATCAGGTGGAACGTAGGAACGTATCAGATGTAGCAAAAGGAGATCCATAATTTTTCCAATAGATGGCTTTGGTTGGCTTCAGTTGTAAATAGCGTTGGAAAGATGATAATTCGTACCGAACAAACTTTTCCGACAGTTTTGTGATACGTTTTCGGGGATGCCCGATTCAAATCCGTTGAGTATTTTGCTCCATGACGTCAGGATTCTGATTCGAGGATACGAAAAAAGATACACGAGACGCGAGGTTATCCGCCGCGAGGGGTCGATCGGGTTTGCGGTCCTCCGCAACGAATGTCTTTTTACTAGACCCAGTATCTTTCGCCTAGTTTTGCCACTCGGACGGAGCGCACAATTATTAGCCCCGTCCCGGGGAAGCGATATTTTTTGTTCTCGTTGATCGACTGCAAAAAGGTACATCGCGAAGGGCGCTTCGTCATACAGCGCGTCGATAAGATTTGTTTGGCTGTCATTGGTAAAGAAGTCGAAATAGTTCGACAGGAGGGAAGACGTACGTAACGTAAAAAGGGAGTCGGAGACTATTCGTTCAAATTAGCGAACGACCTTCGCTAGGGAGGACCCTCGCCCTTCGAATTTCCTTGCGCGCCGTTGCTGCACGGGATGTACCTTGACGCGCTCCAAATCCTCGGAGAGCGTTCTTCCTCGGTATTTTCTCGCTGGCATTTTTTGGGGCGCTCGCGCCGGGCCGGAGAGAAGGAAAGAACCGAGTTCGTCGTCATCGTACCGTGGGGAGGAAAGCTCCTTTCGAAGCGAAGAAGGGAAACGAATCGAATCATTCGAACCCCTTTTTTACTTTCCCTCGTGCCCGTGCTATTTTTATTTCTCTTCTCGTTGGGCGTAGGCGCGTCTCCCACGGACCAGGGACCGCGTCGTTCCGCCGTGCAAAGAAAATAAATAGTCTTTGTCAAATTGCGCCGCTTATTCGCGTGGTTCCTCAATTAAATAAACATTAGCGCCGTTTTAAACGAGAGGGAAAGGTGAAAAGCTGATTTTCACGGCAATAGCTCGGTTCGTCCTTCGGGTGAAAATAAAAGTGGACGTCCGGCCGAATCTTCGATGAACTCGTATTCTTCGAAAGAGAAAGGAAAAAAAATGAGGGAAAGAAAGGTCGTAAACAATCGAGGAAACAATGGAGGAAAAGGACGATCGGGGCAAAAAAAGAATAGATTCCTTCTACGGGGAAAAGAAAAAAACAGCTCGTCCTACGCTGCGAGATTGTCAACGAGGGAGAAATTATATAATGAGAAATGGCTGGAAAACTTTCCCCCCATAGGGCAAAGTGAAACGTCCCGTGGTGAGAGAAAGAGACGGACGGAGAGCGTCACGGGAGAGTCACGAGGTGCGGATTTTTATCTTGTACGTACCGGTAACGATGGATCAGGGGACCTGCTCGAGAAGATACTTCGAAAGGAAGGTACACGCTGCACCGTCCAGGTGACAGGTCACAACTTTATGGTTGCGGTCCGCCTCGCCACCGTTATCTTTCGCATCGGAAATTGTCTTTGGGTGTCGTTGTCGTGATTCTGGTAGCCGGTATACGCGCTCCTGCCATTCGACGAAAGGAAAAGAAACGAAGGGAGAAAGTAACGAAGAAAGGGTAGCGAGCGCGCCTCGGAGTCTGGAGAGTGTAACAAGGCTCATAATCACCGGACCAAGTCCATAAAACCGGATAGGTTACGTCGGATATACATCTACGTGTGTACGGACAGTTTCAGTTTCCTCTCGGAGGCAGGTACGCCGCGATTGTTTCCTTCGAGGGATCGACGAACATCAAAAATTCTGTCGGACGAGATTTTTAACAGCGGAAAGAGAGACGTTACGATACGTGACAGAAATTGTCCCCTGGGCTCCGGAATGGAGCGTCCGCGACAAAAAAGATTGAAAAAAAAAAACGAAAAAGTTTCATTCTCATCAAAGTCACGTACTAGAACGTAAACGCTTCCCCGCAAAGAAACAAACGTATCGCTTCGATCGAACATTCGTTCAAGAATCGTTTATCAAATTTACGTTGAGATTTCGCAATTCAAAATATCTGTAACTAATAATTAATAAATTACTTTTTTATTGAGCTTACTGGCAAACAAATTTCAAAGTTGACCTATTAGAATATAAAATAAGCTAGTACTTTGTTACGGGTAAATTTTTAAATCGCAAATTCATTTTTCGATCTAATTGTTCAACTGCGAATCCATGTATGCATTAATTTAGGTTTCGAAAACGATCCCTGAAGTAATTCTTAGAGGATCGTTGTTGAAACCGGGTAGCCGTAATCGTCCATGGAATCGATATATGGACATTGAGATTATTAATTTTACATTTAATCCTGCTCCGCGTCGATTCGTGCATCCCAAAAATACGGAATCGACAATTCTTGAACGTTCAATTTGAAAAAAGATCCTCGAAATCAACGCGTACATCGATTAATTCGAAAAGCAATCTACTTTGAATCATAATTTATGAACATCCGCTGGATGTTCGTGCCAAGTTGCGTTCTTTCAGGACGAACCGGACTTTGTTTGTTAGTCAAGGAAAAGGGGGGAGGGGGTGAAGATGTGAATCTCTGTAGAAGTAGATTTGGGATACGGAAAGAAACGTTACTACGTGACACGACGAGTAATGTATCGTTGGAAGGTGCTTACCGTTATACGAAAAATCGTATCTGCGTCCTGCCAGTGATAGTCGCTGGAGCCAGGCCCGGAGAAAGAGAAATTCGAGGAGAAAGAAAGATAGAGCGAGAGAAAGAAGGGGGAGGGGGGAACCCCGGATTGCGCGAGGGTGAAGTACAGCGGAAAACAAGATCGGGCCTCAAGATTTGGAGGAATACCCGTGCCGGTTGAAATAGAGCAGCCGCAAGAAAGAACCTGCCGCTGGTTGGCTCGTGCACGATATCCACCAGCCGTAGGACCCGCGTGTCCTCGGCGCGCGCCTGTAAGGGGCCCTTTACGCCCCCACCCCCCGATGCATCCAAACAAGGCATCCAACAAAGTCAAGGAAAGCAATTGACGTCTATTGCTGGTACCTACGGGAACCGCGAAGCTCGTACTGCCCAGGGCCCCATCTGTATCACCTATTTCGCGCACGACCCGAGTTCGACTCGCTTGTCGGTCCTGGCTCTTCATTCCTGCCCCTCGACCACCGTTCCAACTATTGTGCCCTAAGATTTGTCATTTCCCACTTTGTTCTACCCGAAGCCTTGAAAATCGGCTTCACTTCGAACCGTTAAATTGCCCAGCGCTGGATATTCAAATTCTTTGGAAAATCCTTGACTCTTGGCTTTATCGAGCGTCAAACTGGCGAACGCCAATAAAACAAAGCGCCAACGATGAAACACGATTGGTATCGTCGTTTTAACCTGCGAACCAAGGCCGTACCTTTCCAAGATTCGTCCTCGATTCTGACGTAAGAAATCTGATTTGGCTGCGTGCGATGTGTATCGATTTCACTGCTTGCGATGTGACTTGTCACTTGTCACTTGTCACTTGTATGTTGTTACTTGTTACAATATATTTTTTTATGTGTCACTTGTCACTCGTTCACTGCGCCGATTCGTAACTTCCGTCGCTACGATAGCTATCGTAAGCTGCAGCAGGCAAAATGTCTAATAAATATTCTCGCAACGTTTTTTGCAATTTCCCAGTCTGATTTTGTACTTTCGGCAAAAACTCGGGCATATTCGTAATCAGCGGAAAATTTCCGATCAAATACACCCTTTTCATGCTTAAAAAACGGAAAAAACATTTTTTCGACCTCCCGGGCCACGTTTCAAGTATCTCAAAAATCACGATGTTTCAAACGGTCGTAGAATGACCTCCTTATATGCTATGAAGATTCATTTGGGGGGTTTGGAAAAGGGTTTTGCCTGACTTAAATAATGGCGTTGGATTCGGGGTATGTATGGAAAAATTTGCAAAAATCGATGGTCCAACTTTGAAATTCTGCCAAAAATCGAAAAATCATCGGATTTTAATGATTAAAAAAGGATTTCAAAGGTAAAATCATAACCAAGAGTTCGAGCTCAGAGTGGAGTGCCGAATCCTAAAGGAAACAAAGTTATGGACGATTAAGTGAAAAAACGTATTGTCCCCAAAAATCGAAAATTTTTTTGGATTTTTAATATTTTTTTTATAGGTCCATTTTGATGTAATTTTATCCCCTGAACACGAATATACCATTTATTTCCCCGAAAACCCAAAATTTCTACGAAAATATGCCGGAAAAATATTGTAGAACCGGTTTTCCCATTTTCCCACTCTAATTTTGCACTCTCGCCAAAAACTCGGGCATATTCGTAATCAGCGGAAAATTTTCGATCAAATACACCCTTTTAATACTTCAAAAAAGGAAAAAAATTTTTTTTCGTTATCCCAGGCCACTTTCCCGAAATCTCAAAAATCACGATATTTCAAAAGGCCGTAGAGTGAACTTCTCGTAGGCCATGGGGATTCAATGGGTGAGTTTGGAAAAGGTTTTTGCCTAACTTAAATAATGGCGTTGGATTCGTATCGATATCTCTTATAGTTTTCTCGGAAAGTCCACTCGAAAAATCGCAAAAA
>JAPYZI010003186.1:0-18909 GCA_030523105.1 Ophioninae sp. A BG-2022a | reverse complement strand
GGTTTGTTTGGGTTTGTGGTCGAATCCAGTGTTTGGTAACCATTCGTCATTTCGCTTTGATTTTGTTTGGGTTTCTGGTTCAATCCAGTGTTTGGTAACATGTCGTCATTTCCCTTGATTTCGTTTGGGTTTGCGATCCAATCCAGTTTTTGCGAACCATTCGTCATTTTACTTTGATTTCGTTTGGGTTTGTGATCCAATCCAGTTTTTGCGAACCATTCGTCATTTTACTTTCATTTCGTTTGGGTTTGTTTAGGTTTGTTTGGGTTTATGGTCGAATCCAGTGTTTGGTAACCATTCTTCATTCCCCATGATTTCATTTGGTCCCTTTTCAGTTGTTTGTAGGTTATAACAGCAGTCAATAACGTGAGATCGGATTGGTTCGGTATGGCCCGTATACGTCATGACGGTAACTTGCCTGAGGATAAATTAAGCACGATAGAGGCAGACACTCGTGTCCGTTAAGGTACACGAAGAGGAGTTGGCAAATGTAGGATCCGCGGATTGTGAGAGCCGCGATCTTTTCCGCGGGCACGTCCGAGCTCTGCGGCTTTGATGGTATATGGAATCTTCTCTCTGAGTTTACTGGCATATAGGTGTTTATATAGACATACTAAATATATAAATATACATATATAGAAAGATGAAGAACATTGCGGCGACGGGAGCCCGCGTGCGCATGCCCCTTGCGGGCCCCGAGGGCGCCTGGTCCCACAATTAACATAATGAGGTAGAAAACGTTGATATTAGCGCGAGGTTAGTTAATAGTGCACTTAGCCCGAGAATGTAAATAGTTGGTGGTCGGCAAGGCTCACGAGGCCTCGTGCGAGCGCTACTTCGCCTCGGTATCAACCGATATTTTGTATATTCATGTGCTCTTCGTAAAATGCTCCTCGAGAATTACAAGTACGTATCAGGTCTAGTAAAAAGAAATCAATTATTTTTTGGAATCGGGCGATCGCAAACTGAGTCAACCGATCTCGTAATAAACGTGTTCAATTATTGTTATGGAAAATGAAGTACCGAAATAGCAATCGGCTTGACTCGAGTCGTCTTACCAACCGCCGTTTCACAAAGCTGTTTCCGAAAAACATTACGAACGTCGTTTGTTCAACGCGAGTCTACACGTGTCTAGTGGCTGTGTGTCGATCATCAAAGTCAAAAATAAATCGCTTCGATCGATAATATCTGCTTTAAACGTCCGGTAGCCTTTATTTTTTTATGAAACAGATGTACTCGCGACAGTTTTGTTGACCATTTCCGCTTTTTGCATAGTTCGCGTCTAATCGCAAACTATTAATATTTCCGTTCCAAAGTTCGATGCTTCACGTATTTCCCAAATGTTGTGTGTTAAATGGTTTGATTTAATGAATCAAGTACTGTCGTATTTCCTCGTTAAAGTACGTTGAATTTTCGAGGACGTAATTCTGAATTTTTCCGAAAATCCGAGTACCTAAACCCAAACAAATACGTTTCCGAGAGCCTAAACCCAAACAAACACGTTTCCGAGAACCCAAACCAAAACGAACACGTTTCCGAGAATCCAAACCCAAAAAAACACGTTTCCGAGAACCCAAACCAAAAAAAACACGTTTCCGAGAACCCAAACCCAAACAAACACGTTTACGAGAACCCAAACCCAAACAAACACGTTTCCGAGAACCCAAACCCAAACAAATACGATTCCGAGAACCAAAACCCAAACAAACACGTTTCCGAGAACCCAAACCCAAACAAATACAATTCCGAGAACCCAAACCCAAACAAATACGATTCCGAGTACCAAAACCCAAACAAACACGTTTCCGAGAACCCAAACCCAAACAAACACGTTTCCGAGAACCCAAACCCAAACAAACACGTTTCCGAGAACCCAAACCCAAACAAACACTTTCCCGAGAATCCGAGAACCCAAACCCAAACAATCCTGAATTTCTGCAAACGTAATTCTGATTTCCTATATTCCAGTATACAAAAACCCAACCAAGTTCAATCGAACCCAATCAAACCCAAACAAAAAAATCAATATTCTTTTTAACGAGGAAGTTTATCCACCTTGACACTTTTCTGGTTTCGATGCCGAATTCCCGTTGATCCAGACACCGTAATGTCCGTGTTTGGGTTTTAGTTTCAATCTTTTACACCACGAGTGACACTAGACACTTTTATTTTTACTAAACGTTAGAGACTTTTATACGAGGCTACTAGGCCTAAAATAAAAATGGCAGGCTTTTGGAAACATCATTTTTCATCAAAATATGCGTTGGCTCTTTCAGAGCTCCACCGGTGACCCTGATGCACGAAAATTATGAAGAACTTGTAATCGACGTACAGTTTAATGCGATCCAAGTCACGTCGAGTTCATTTCCTGCCAGCTCTTTCATCCCTTTCGTCTTTTATGGACAACCAGATCTCTACATTCACGATAAACGTTCGTAACAATGTCTGCATTGGGTATGTATGATGATACGTGTGTACTGGTTCGTGGACGTATATGTGCGGATAAAACTCCGCGAAAAGTATCAGAGAACGGTTACGGCGTTGCTCGCGTGACGAAGCCAAGTTTCACGCGCTGCCATACCAGCATTTGCCTGGACAAAGTACAAAGTCTGTAATTATATCAACTCGTCGGTTATTACCGGGAGGTTTATGCCCTACGGCGCGAAAAAAAAGAGACACGTCGAAAAACAAAAAAGGAAGACGGTTTGTTACTATATATAAACACGGTGTACATCCTGTGCATTGCATAAATTAGGTCGATCCCTATTGTGTATAACGAAACGCGAACTTGTCGAAAAATTGATGGGCTACGCCGGATCCTTTCGCCCGGTGATGAAACTCCATGTTTTTCACAGTCAGAGTTCGTTATACTTCGATCCATGAGGTGATGGGTGATATCTGTGACTACGGTTAGAAATTGTTTAGAATTAGTCGTTTTTGAATTTTAGTTTAATGAAGTTTTCCATTTTGGTATTGACAAAAATCGGCGATTTTGTTATGGACAAAAATCGGTAATTTTATTATTTAAAAAAATTGGCAATGTTATTATTGGAAAAAATTGGCGATTTTGCTGTGGGAAAAAATCGGCAATTTTGTTGGGGGAAAAAATCGGCAATTTTATTATTGAACAAAATTGGCGATTTTATGATTGGAAAAAATCGGCGATTTTGTGATTGGAAAAAATCAGCGATTTTATTATTGAAAAAAATCAGCGATTTTATTGTTGAAAAAAATGGGCGATTTCATTATTGAAAAAAATCGGCGATTTTGTGATTGGAAAAAATCAGCGATTTTATTATAGAAAAAAAATCAGCGATTTTATTATTGAAAAAAAATCAGCGATTTTAATATTGAAAAAAATTGGCGATTTCATTATTGAAAAGAATCGGCAATTTTGTTGTTGAAAAAGATGGGAGATTTTATTATTGAAAAAAGTCGGCGATTTTGTAACTATAAAAAATCGGTGATTTTGTGATCGAAAAAAATTGGCGATTTTATTATTGGAAAAAATCGGCGACTTTTATTACTCATTGGAAAAACCGGTGATATTATAATAAGAAAAATATAGTTATATGATTTGTTGTATGATGATTAAAATACGCTATTCATTTACTTGGAGCGATTTTCCTTATTAATTACGACGATCAAAACATCTAATTGAAATAATTATTAGCTATTATTGGAAAAATAAATGAATTCATGAAAATTAGCTTTCGTTCTAGCGAATCTCGTAACGTTTGTATTCCCGCAAAGTGGAATGTTTCCTTGCAACGAGAGTTTCAAGCGAGGGATGAATAACCCGGAAATGCGAAGGGAAAAAAAAAAGAAAGTTTAATCTACGAAAAACGACACGATGGAGTGTATTTACCACCATAGATTTTTCGCTTTACGGCGATATCCAGTACCGCTGAGATTGGAAGCCTGGAGTCTCCGAGTGTGTGAGTTTCGTAATCGAGGACTGGCCTCGTACGTGTGTATGCACTGGTGCTGATAATTTTCTGCACGACTGCACGTGAAATTAGATCACCTATACCGGCGGCTACTCGGTCTCTTTCTCATCCCAGTAGCCGGGGAGAATTATAACCGGCACGTATCGAATGTGTGTGCGTTCTTGTACTTGCGTTCTTGATCTAATAGCTCCGAGACGTCGGACTTCAAACGCGAACAAATGTACGGTCTAACGTTCAATAACTTGTTCGGTTATCGTTTTTCCATCATAGATCGAAGATAAATCCAAAATAAATTATGAAAATGATTTTCTTTTTTTTTTTTTTTCTTGAAACAAGATCGAATTGTAAAGAGACAATACTTGAGGGTCTCCTTCTTATCTACAGAAATCTAGTATGTCTAGACAAAATGATATCTTAGAAAACCTGATTGCAATGTCACAAACTTATCAGTTCTGATGATCATCCGGCATGAGTATTAATGGAATCACACACGACACTAAATGATCCAACCAACCAATGTTAAATCGAGGAACAATTACTCATCTGTCAATTTAGTAGTCTGTCAGCTCTAAAATTGACAGATAGCGAGTTAAGTTATCAGCCAATCCAATCCTAATGTTATCTCTGTTTTTTTTTTTTAATTCATTATTTATGTCAACCACATCAAGGAACAGTTTGTATTGGAAAAACCAAATTCCGGTTTTTACGTATTTCCGGGAAATTTTTCAAATTTTTTTCTTCGTAAGAACCGTCCTCGAACTTCGAGGAATATTTTTGAAAAATTAGCTCATTTGCCCCACCGTTTTCGGAAAATATAAAAATAGTTAAATGAGGGGGAGATTAAGGATCGATCGAATTTTCACGCGGGGAAACGATATCAAAGATAGTATATATATATATATATTTTTTTTTTCTATCTGTTTATAAATTAATTCAGTATTTTGAATAATGAATTTTTAAAAATGGGTTTAACAACGAAATCTTGTTGGCAAGTTGTGAAAATAAAAAAAACTTTGAATTTTTTCACTTCATAAGAACCTTCCTCGAACTTGAATGAATATTTAAAAAAATCCCTAACCCAATAGCGTCTTCATCTCGATCTTTTTCTTCTCTCATTTTACTTCGATTTTTCCAGATCGTTGATGACGATAATTTTGCAATTAGCTGCCACACGACCCATCCGGAGTTTTTTTTCGAATATCCAATTAAGAGTATATCACAGCTCTATTAGGGTACTTTTTTAATACCCCCGGTAAACGCCTATAGTACGTGACGCGAACAAGCTTAGCGTGCTCCAGTAAAAACGTTTTCTTATTATTTTTTTGTTACATTTAAATATACAAAAAAAAAAAGGAAAAATTCCGCAGCATCCGGCTATGAGGGATATCTTTCACCCGGTTTTCACCGTTAGACGCGAACGACGCGGAATAAAACGAAGAAAAGACGCGTAATGAGCGCGAGGATACATTCAAGTGTAGAAATGGATTATCTCGTATTGCGTCATTCTTTGATTTATCTATTAGACGGATCATGGCGAACGGTGGCAATTGATAGAGTGGTGGGGGATTAAGGCTGTTTTTTAACTGCTTTTTTATCGATTTTTTTTCATGAGCCATTGAAATACAATAATTGATAAATTGTATATTATTTTTATCAACGTTGGAACAAACTTTGTGAATTTTTCGCAATCGAAATATTGAATATAATCGGAAATACACCGACAAACAGGAAGACATATAAAAAAAGTCTTGCTCCAACTCCTGCCAAGATTCCAGGCGTTCCGCTTATCTGAAATCAAACAAACCAAACGCCATTTTAATCGTGAGACTTGAGGCTTTACGTGGAACTGAAATAAAGTCAGAATTCCAAAAAAACAATTTTATTTTACGCTTTTGAAAAAAAAAAATCAAATTTCCGCTCTTTTTTGGGGCTATTTAGCTGGTAAAAAGAAAACTAACGGAGCAATCTTAATTATTTTAATTTAAATTGTAGCTATATATGTGCTACAGGAGCTGTGTAAATTTGAGCATAATCAATAAATTAGTTTTCGAGATATCACGGCAGCAGTTTGAAAAAATCGTGTTTTGAGAAAAACACGATTGAAAGTTATAGGGTACAAACGATAATTTAAAAAAAAAATGGTCTCACCATCAATCTACTATGCCAGGACCATACACCTTCCTCTTCTTTAAATAAGTCATGCTTTCGATTTGATTTATGTCGATGTTTGAACGGTCCGAATCCGGGAAGAATGTGGTTTCCCCTAGGAGCTGAAAGCCTCGTTCCGTCGAGGATTCCTCGTTCTATTTTATTATTCTAAGCAACGTACATAATTGCGCAATTACCCGAATCGCGTGCGCCGGAGACGCAGACCCGGAGAGGAAAAGAAACGGGGAGACATCTTTCATTCATTTTTCCCACGAGGAGCCAGCGGTCTTCCTCATGGAAAAGCATCGTTTCAGCATCGTGCCAGGCTTCTTCGTTCCGTCTGCGTTGCGCCTCGTCATTTTGAACACGACACGAGATCTGACGACGGACCAAACAAAAAACACGCGAAGATTCTTCGCTCGTGAAATATTTCGGTAAATTATCAGCTGTCGAATGTCGATAGCTATGAGAATTCGCCTTGCGCCAGTCTCGTCTCTTCAAACGAACTCGAACTCGATGTCTTTTGTCGATGAACTCGACAAAAGTTTTGATCGTGTTTGGGTTTTGGTTTGTTTGGGTTCCATGAACTCGACAAAAGTTTCATCATGTTTGGGTTTGATTGGATTCGATGAACTCGACAAAAGTTTTGATCGTGTTTGGGTTTTGGTTTGTTTGGATTTTGGTTTGTTTGGGTTCGATGAACTCGACAAAAGTTTCATTATGTTTGGGTTTGATTGGATTCGATGAACTCGACAAAAGTTTCATCGCGTTTGGGTTTGTTTGGGTTCGAAGAACTTGACAAAAGTTTCATGGCGTTTGGGTTTGTTTGGGTTCGATTAACTCGACAAAAGTTTTATCGTGTTTGGGTTAGTTTGGGTTTGTTTAGGTTTGCAGGAAAAACAATTAATATTCATATTTTTCCAGATTGATCTCTGTTTAGTCTCAAGAAGACATTAGGTTAGTCTATTTTGACGAGTTCCTCGCGGATGCTGGGAGATGGTGGCCATTAGCCTCGTTTCTACGATCTCCAGATTTGCCTCGATCTTCTAACATCATTTTGGATGTAATCATCCAAACTCTGAGAGGAAAACGAGAGAAAAAGCTGGAGAGATGATGATGATGAAGTTTATTATGCCCTAAAGCATAGAAAATAATACAAAATGACAAAAAATAGTGCTAAATTAAAAGCTAAAATATCTAAGCACCGGACTTTCAAACCTTCAAAACCTCTTCAACCGAGTCATGTATAATTAATTAAATTTCTAATATTAAATACCTAATTAAAACCTAGGAGTTCTCATTCTTGAAGGCTTCAAGAGAGAAAGAGAGAGAGAGAGAGAGATAAAGAAAGAAAATTACAATAATAAATTTCATTATGTCCTGGAATAAAAAATACTTTCGTTCGATTCAGCAACAAAACAAAAATTCTACCAAAATAAATACATAAACTTCATAAAAACAATAATTAAATAAAAATACAACAAAAATACCAAAAAACCTAATACAACCTAAAATAACAAAAAAACGAGCAAGAAAAACAAAAATAAAGAGGAACAAAGAGAAAGAGAGCGAGAGAGAGAGAGAGAGAGAGAAAGAAATATAAAGACCGAAAAAGCGCAAGAGAGGAGATCCCAAACTCCGGTAAGAATTTTGGAGGGACTCCGATATAAAATCCTCTCGGTTCTCCTCCAATCTTTGAGGTTCCATCGCGCCGCGTGTTCTCTATACCGCGAGTACTCTCTCCCCCCACTCCTCGTCTCCTCTCTCTCTCTCTCTCTCGCTCTCTCTCTTTCTCCAACCGCGGTCCCCGAGCTCACGCGCGTATACCTCGAAAGAAGGCTTTGGCTTTTGGCTCGGGCCCTCTCTCGGTGTAATCGGTTCCCCGAAGCCAGGCCTCATTATCGACCCGTCGGCCTAGCAATTACCTGCGAAGCCTCGACTCTATACCGTCTCGGGAGAGAACGCGTGTGTGCCCCGGCAAAAGGCACCGGATAGCCACCACGAAGCTGCTGTTCCCGTTGCTAAACCGAGCCAGGTTTAACCCTCCGTATCTCCATCCCTGGACGGCTTTGTGATCGGAAAGAAGAAGAAGAAGAAGAAGAAGAAGAAGAAGAAGAAGAAGAAGAAGAGGACGACGAAGAAGAGGAGCGTTCCCTCATCTCGAGAGACGTATATGTACAAAACCCGGGGACTGTGCCCGCACGAGAAAGGATATCCAGGACGATCCTTCCCGCGCTGCGTGCACCCGAGAAACTCGCGAGAACGACTCGCGGCCTTTCAGCATCGATGATCCAACCGGAAGGTTCATTGCCACGAGATATGCCAGATATTCGTTCAGCTTACACCGAAGAATCACCATTTTCGAACACTCTACCGACAAATTAGTATTATTAATATTAATGTTCCAGCCGTTTGTTTACTTTGGTGATTTGATGTTTATTCCATTTCCTCCTGGAATGTTGTTCAATTGTACAGTTGACTAGAAGATTATTACGACAATTCTATCTATTCGGATCACAGTTTAACCTCGTACCTACTGTTCTTTAAAAACATCACGGACGTCCTTTCTTTGGGTTTGTTTGGGTTTGTTTGGGTTCTAGTCTGTATTGCTATATTACAGTATACGAAAAAAATCAATTTTCTTTCCAATGAGTGGATTTATTGGTCGATGGTACATCTGTTGAGTCAGAAAATACAAAAATACAATATATTTAAATATAATAATATACGTCATAAGAAAATAATTATTCGAGAAGTGTTGGTAATGAACGTGTTATTTAAAAAAAATTTTTTTTTTTTCAGTCGAATGAACGTGTTATTATTATTATTATTATTATTATTATCAAATTCTTATTATTATTATTACATTATTATTATCATTATTATCAAATTCTTATTATTATTATTACATTATTATTATCATTATTATCAAATTCTTATTATATTATTATTATTATTATTATTATTATTATTATTATTATTATTATTATTATTATTATTATTATAAAACAATGACGTTCTAAAATAGCAATCAGCTTGACTCGAGTTGCCTTACCAACCGCTATTTCATAAAGCTGGTCCTGAAAAACATTACGAACGTCGTTTGTTTAGGTTTGCTTGGGTTTGTTTGGGTTTGTTTGGGTTTATTTGGGATCTAGTCTGAATTGCTGTACAACAGTATTTAAAAAAATCAATTTTCTTTCTAATGAGGAAGTTGATGCACATACCTTCATAATCGGAGAGTTTCGAGATAAACAAAAGCACCGGACGTTGACTCGATATCGGAGACTCCGATAACTTTCAGCCGCAAAACGCGATCCACGAAGTTCGAAGACGCTGCGGGCGGATTGGAAAAAGTCGTTCGCACGCGCTTGTAATACGACTAGGTGTAAAATTCAACCTGGTGCGTATCTCTCTCTCTCTCTCTCTCTCTCTATCCATCGATTTTGCTCCTTCTTTCTTTTACGAACGCCACTACTCGACGGATGGACGATCGCTGATAATTACTGGATGTGCTACACGCCAAGTATGCAATAATTGCTCGGCAAGCTCGCGCTCGAGTTCGAACCAGGCGAATATACAGAGGCGGTTCACCTCCTAGGATAAAAAGAATTGGAAACGGGAGATGCCAACCGTCCGTTCAACTATCACGATCTCGCGATACTGGAAAACGACGGAGTATCAAACTGCTACCTGCATAAAAATGACTCTCTCAAATAATTTACAAAATTTTTTGATTTTTAAAACGAAAAATCTACGATTTTTATTCGACTGTTTTTTTTTTAAGTTATTGCTGATTAAATAAACAGAACATTTTACATATTAATTAACCAATTTTCAAAAACGATCAAATTATTTTTTCTTTGCGGTCATAAATCGCGAGATTTTATACCCGAATTAAAAGAAATGAAATTCTTAAATCGAAGAAATTAACATATTTTAAGTTTTAAAAGATTTTTAGAATGATTAATTTTACTTAAGATTATTTTTAATAGATATGCAGCGGAGAACTTCTTGAAAATTATGAAGATATCTATTTTTTGTTTAATTAATTAATTTGGTCCAAATTATTGATGAATATATTTTTAAATAATTAATTTAAATAATTATTCACATTTTTAGGGATAAACTTGAAAAAGTATATTATCAAATTAATCATTAAATTTAAATGAAATATAATAAAAAATATTATATTAAAGTAAAAATGTTATCATTGGAATTTTTTTTTATTTAGATTTAATTCAATTTTGTCCTAAAATAATATTTATAATATTATAAAAATTTGATAATTATTTACTTCAGCGACTTTTTCGAAAAACGAGTCTATAATTTTGTTGTCGTCATTGTATCAATGATTGGCTTATAAAAATAAAAATAATGATTTACATTAGTATAAACTTCAATAAGTGAATTAATATAAAACTGAATAAATAATTTCAGTGCTTTCGATCGTTTATGCGGAAAAGCAACGAATCTGTTTTTCCATTTCGCGTGACAGTTATCCATTAGCGTTGGAGGTTTGTGCTCCATAGGTTAATGCTAAAATGTAATTGTAACGTAATGTTACAATGTGTGTCACCGGGTAATTGGATGCAATAATGAAGATTGCGAATTCGATTCAGATACGTGGGGTCACGAATACGTTAGCTGCATTGAAAAGTCCAAGCGTGCATATCAGACCCAAGAGCAATATCGTCCTCGAGCACGAATGGTTTCCGCTACCCTGGATGCCCGTCCACGCATCAACGTGGAAACCCTTTGTAATTGTCCGCGTGACTACGATTCCGTGAAAACGAGTTTGAAATCACGGAAAACCATGTTTGATAAGAAATGTCATTTGTTACTATTCCCCTATGCAATAACATACGTATAGTACAGAAAACAAAATGGCCGATGGGAAAAAATAATGTTCATACGATTCTCATTGGGTTTGGGTTTGTTTGGGTTGGTTTATTCGATACTCATTGGTTTTGGTTGGGTTTGTTTATTGGATCTTAATTCGGTTTGTTTGGGTTTGTTGATTGGATCCTCATCAGGTTTGTTTGGGTTTGTTTATTGGATCTTAATTCGGTTTGTTTGGGTTTGTTGCTTGGATCCCCATTGAATTTGTTTGGGTTTGTTCATTTGATCCGCTTTGGGTTGGTTTGGATCCTCATCGGGTTTGTTTGGGTTTGTTTATTGGATCTTAATTCGGTTTGTTTGGGTTTGTTGATTGGATCCCCATTGAATTTGTTTGGGTTTGTTCATTTGATCCGCTTTGGGTTGGTTTGGGTTCTCATTGGGTTTGTTTGGGTTTGTTTATTCCATCTTCATTGGGTTTGTTTGGGTTTATTAATTCAGTTCTCATTGGGTTTGTTATGGTTTGTTCATTCGATCTTCATTGGGGTTTTGGGTTTGTTCATTCGATCCTCATTGGGTTTGTTTGGGTTTGTTAATTCGATTCTCATTGGGTTTGTTTGGGTTCGTTCGTTCCATCCTCATTAGGTTTGTTTGGGCTTGTTCATTCAATACTCATTGGCTTTGTTTGGTTTTGTTCATTGGATCCTCATTGGGTTTGTTAGGGTTTGCTCATTTGATCCGCATTGGGTTTGTTTAGGTTTGTTCATTCGATCTTCATTAAGATACGATCATGGGAGTTGTACGGTGAACGACAACTCTGCAATTAAGATTAATTTTTCAAAACGCGGATTTTTTAAATTCATTTAACGATTTTTTTTTTTGCGTCAATTAAAGGTATGTTATTCCACATAAATTAAGGTTAATTCTACATAAATTAAGGTTATTCCACATAAATTAAGGGAATTTTCTTTGAAGAAATAAAAAAAAAAACCATGGTGGAAGTACTAAAGTAACTAGGGTAACTAGGAAACCGCGAAGAAATGAGTTTCGGTGTCGTTAAGCGTGACGTAAGCGTTACGCTTTTGCTCCTCGAAACCCACGCGGTTCTTCACGAACCCACGTGAGGATTCGTATCAACGAATCTCGAGCTGTACGCAGGCTCACATTCGAGTGCGCAAAAATAACACGTACGTGTGTTTTTGTGTATGTGCGTTTCATGAAGCACCGAACCGTGTAATATACACACACCTTGAATTCCGCCGGTATTTATTTTTTTTTACGCAACTTGCTGTCATGATTTCGTCATTTGATGATGAATTGGCCGGTTTGTCCAAAGTCGTTAAATCCATTTTTTCAAAATTCATTATTCAAAATACTGAACACGGTTCAATGCGCGATCAAACGAGTTATTACATTTTATCTTTTATGTAATAAAAATTAATCGCTAAATGTGTCGCTGAACGCTAAACTCGAGAACGGCTGGACCAATACAGCAAATTTTTTTTTCTATATTCCTTGAAGTTTGAGGAAGGTTTTTGTAAAGTCTGGAACTTTTTTTGTAAAGTGAAAAATTGGAAAAATGAATTTAGAAAAAAAATAGAAATATATATATATATATATATATATATATATATATATATATATATATATAATCTCTGATATCGTTTCCCCGCGTGGAAATTCTATCGATCCTTAACTCCCCCTCGTTTAACTATTTTTCTATTTTCCGAAAACGGTGGGGCAAATGAACCAATTTTTTAAAAATATTCCTTGAAGTTCGAGGACGGTTCTCACGAAGAGAAAAATTGGAAAAATTGCCCGGAAATACAGAAAAACCGGAATTTGTTTTTTCCAGTAGAAACTGTTCCTTGATGTGGTTGACATAAATAATAAATAAATAAAAAACGAAGATAATATAAGGATTGGATTAGCTGGTAACTTAATTTTCTATCTGTCAATTTTATAGTTGACAGACTACTGATGAGTAATTGTTCAACAAAATATATTTGCTCAGCTTACAAACTATTTTCTCGATTTAACGTTGGTTGGTTGATTCATGTAGTGTCGTCTGTGATTCCATTAATACTCATGCCTGATGATCACCGGAACATCTAAGTTAGTGGCATCGTAATGAGGTTTTCCAACTGATCATTTTGTCCAGATAGACTAAATTTCTGTAGGTAGGTAAGTTGAATCTTCGTTACTTTGGGCGTATACAAACTGCCACGGTAAAATAGCTTTTGACAGAACGACGTCTGTCAGCTAGTCAATAATAAAAAGTAAAAAAAAAAAAAACAGCACTAGCACGAGCTGACTCCCCGGAGATGACACATAGATAGTACTTCAGAGGTGAGAAATACACGAGGCACTTGACAGTCCAGAAACGAGACAGTTTTAATTAATTACCGCATTATTATTGCTGTACGAATTATTCCGCGGCTGCGTCCCATAGTTCGCTTGGTTACCCCTGCAACGTGGACTTCACCATTATAATACCATATCGAGAGCGGCGCATTTCTGTGCGGAACGCTGGAAAGCAATTAGGTGTCATTAAGGCGCGGTTATAACGCGCAAGTACACATACTCATATATGTATATATGTATATATATATACTTGTATATACATACAGACGAGATTCTGACGATGACACGTACATACGTATGCCACTGCCAGAACCTCGCAGACTCTCGATTAAGTTTGCTGAAGTGATTATTTTTATTGTTCTTTCCGGCCCGTTTCTTGGAAATCTCGGAAACTGCATCACACGCGCCACGCACGAGATCTTCGCGCTGCAATCACTTTCTCTCTCTCTCACTCCCTGTGATCTTGCTCTCTTTTTACGATGACGATCGTCATTGCCTATTTGGCGCACGTTTTATCTTTCGTTTCGACTTTTGACAGATCACCAACGGAGTACTGAACGAAAAGGATTCGATGGTCGATTCGTTGTCTTGTCTGTTGGTTTGGGGGTTCGGATTGGATTGTTTGGGTTTGTTTGGGTTTAATCAGAGCGGGTTTATTGAATCAGATTGGGTTGGCTCGAGTTTGGTCGAATAAGATTGGGTTATTGAATCAGTTTGGATTATTTGGGTTTGTTTGGGTTTAATCAGATTGTGTTATTGCATTTGATTGAAACGTTAAATCGGATATGATTGTTTTTTTTGGATTAAATCGAATTGGGTTTGTTGAATCAGGCTGGATTGTTTTGGGTTTGTTTGGGTTTAGATTGGATCCTTGAATCAGATTTGGTTGCAATGAGGTTAATCCTTTTCTTCAAAAAACCTGGAATGTTTCTCTGAGGTTTCTTGATTTAATAATTTGTTGGATAGATGTTCATTCCAATTAATACAAGATCATTATTCTATCCATTGTCTTTATAACCTAAAAAACCTTCGAACTGCCAAACTTCGTTCGGATTTCATCAGATTGGATTTTTTTGGGTTTGTTTGGGTTTAATGAGATTGGTTTATTGAATGAGATTGAATCGTTCAATCAGATTGGGTTGCAACGAGGGTAATCCTTTTCCTCAATAAATCTGAAACTTTTCTCTGACGTTTCTTGATTTAATAATTAGTTCGATAGATGTTCAATCTAATTAGTAAAAGCTCATTATTCTATCCATTATTTTTTTAACCTAAAAAGCTTTCAAACTGCAAAATTTGCACACTTGGATCAACCGTCTCATATATCCTTAACCCAATAAGGGTAAAAGGAAGTAAGCGTAAATTATTTTATAACTCAACCTTTATCTCGCACCCTCGGGGTGTTGCGCACTTTCCGGTCTCGCATTTGCATCTGCGCTGCTGTTTTTCCCCGCAGTGGCACTTTTACACGCTGATCAAACGGTTTATCAAGCGGCAAGAACGGGGTATCATTTTAAACGACGCATACGTGGTTCGCAATAAGATGTATATATGCGTTGGTTAACGGTTGTTCCACGTGTCTCTTGGCTTGCTCGCAACGCTTTTGTAAACTCGGCTTGATCATTATAAGAGCGCATTTCTGGATAACGCAGAAACCCGTCGCAATGAGTGATCACAGACCGAGTACAAATGCGAAATAAATTGTATCGCATTGCTTCGTTTAATTGGAATCTTAATTTCAACGTGTCTTTATTGCTTTGAAAGATTTGTTTCTTTGGGTTTGTTTGGGTTTGTTTGTTTGGGTTGCCAAACGCGTTTTTTTTTTTGATAAATCCTGTTTTTAGTGTTTTTAGCTAAACGTCATTTACACATTGCAGTGATTCCATCGAAGTAACAAAAACCAAAGTACAAATACAAATCATAACTGGAATCCTAACTAGGCCTAATAGTCACTAAACTATCAAATTCTAATTAGAATTAGTTAGGATTCGATAGTTAGTAAAATTGTAAATATTTCTAAGAACCGTTTCAATGAATTCTAAGTATAATTAATAATTATAAATCTAATTAACAATTACAAGTTTAATTACTAGTTCTAAGTCTAATTAATAATTCTAAGTCTAATTCCAATCTAATTAATAAATCATTCAAAATGGCAAAATTAAGTCTAATATAAGGCTAAATTATCGTTAGACCAAGTACAAGGAGGAAAACGGTTTTCATGAATTATTTTAGGTTTGTTTCGGATTATCTGCGTTCGTTTGGGTTTGTTTGGGTTTATTTGGGCGGGTTTGAGTTTATTTGGGTTCGTTTGGGTTTGTTTCGGTTTATTTGGGCTGGTTTGGGTTTATTTGGGTCCGTTTGGGTTTGTTTCGGTTTATTTCGGTTCGTTTGGGTTTATTTGGGTTTGTTTGGGTTTATTTCGGTTTATTTGGGTTCGTTTGGGCTTGTTTGGGTTTATTTAGCAAAATGGCAACATAAAGGCTAAATAAGCCTAACATGAGGCTAAATTATCTTCAGAGCAAGTACACCGAGGCAAACGATTTTCCTGAATGATTTTGGGTTTGTTTGGGTTTTCGGGAGTAATGAGGAAATTCGTGGGTTCAAGAAGTGACAAAGGGGGCTGGTGGGAGACCGGGGGTAAATATTCAGGGCGCCTCTCACAGCTGCGATACACACAGAGGTTTCACTGCGCGGTGTTAGAGCTGCGTGTATATGGCGAAGGCGCGATACCGGTATCTCCTCATTCCTGAGTAATCGACGACGAGAGGGCCCCCCGAAGGCAGCTCTTACACACGGGCAAACCCAAACACACGAACGCACACACGAGTGTACATCGAGAGATCACGAGAGCTCGAGAGCTCGGTCCCCGACACGCCATTTTCTAAATAAGCCTCTCTTAACCAGTTTCGATTTGACGAAGCATTGAGGGAGTCTGCGAGTCTCCGCGTTTGTATGCGTCTCTCGATTTATCCTATCTGTTTTTTTTTCTTCTTTTTTCGTAAAACGTAGTCGACATCGAGTCAGCCAAAGGAGACTCGATATCGAGAATTTAGATCGCGATTGGTGCAACCGCGGAAAATTAAAACGCTCGTACGGGATAGAATCGAAACCCGGTATAATGTCGCAATCGCTAAGTTACCGTACAACTGGACTCGATCAGAAACACCCTTGTTCTTAAGGTACGTATCTCATGGTTTCAGTTTTTATCATATCGGATTTTTCACCGAAACCAAGACGAAATTAATTTCATCGTCGAAATTCGGTTTTCACGTTGATTGGTAATAATAATATTTAATTGTTATATTGCAGTTAATAATTATTATTATTAATTCGGTTTTCACACTGACGAGTAATAATAATAATGAATTAGTATTTTGCAGTTGATTATTGGAGATCATAATTATTATTGTTAATTATTTTTAACTTCAATAATTCAGTACTCATTCAACGTCGTTTTCATACCTCGCAGTAGGCTTTTTAATTAACTTTATCTTTATAAAAGCGACTGATTAAACATTAATTATCACGAAAAAAGAAACGAACGTTTCGTAACTTCGAAACTCAAAAAAAGGTGGGTTGAAAATGGCCCCGTTTTATACTAGACCCAAACAAACCCAAACCAACTCATAAGAGATAATTTATCGTGAAAAAAAAACGAACTTTTCATTAGCTTTGAAACTAATAAAGCTTTAGCTTTGAAACTAAAAAAAAGTAGCGGTGAAAATAACCTTGTTTTATACGAAACCGAAACAGACCCAAACCAAGCTATACGAAACATTAATTACACTTATTATGACATCAAAATTAAGGTGCAGAATAACTTCAGACAGAATAAAAAAAGAAAAGAACTTCAATCATCGCTAATCTTTATGTCTCATTATTGTCACTGATAATCTTAGTCTCTCTTTTTTTTTTACTCTTTCCTGTCTCTCTCTCTATCTCTCTTTCTCTATCCCGTTGTCCACTTTCTCTCCTCGCGTACTTTCCCTTGCTTAAAAATAAAAAAAGAAATTTATCATTAACTCGATCTCTCTCGTTATTCGAGCGCGAGTGCATTTCCCAGAAGAGTCATAATGCGGATGTAATGCAACCGAAGAGAGCGGCGAGATTGCTCCGAGGGAATTTCTGGAAATGCGAAACGGGGTTGTCGCACCCGCGAGCTTTGCACGCTCAATTGTATAATTCAATAAATGAATTCGACGAAGCTCTGCTCTTCCCGTCTCTTCGAAGGGAGACCAAGAGAAATGGAAGGAAAGAGAGAGGAAGAGAGAGACAGATTGATTATGTTTATTATTTTCCACAAATAACCCAAACAAACCCAAAAAACCTAAACAAATAATATTAATTATAAATATAATTAATATTATATATAAATTAATATAAATATAAATATAACATTAATTATAAATATAATTAATATTATTATACATAAAATAAAATCCTTGAAAAATTGACATAGTAAACGATTAATATAAAATAAAAAAATAAGACGATAAAATGTAGCAAAAAAATTGCGGGACTCTTTCAGGAATTCAGGGACTCAAGGGACGTCAAGACACATAGGTCGGATGAGGGTTTTTTTGATTGATTACCAGCAGTGGCAAACCGGGGCGTATCACGGATGCAACCAGATCGTAAAAAACAGAATTATATCGCAAGTCGAAGAACGTGTCCGCAATGCCATTAAATATGTATCATGGAGGTGTCCGGAAGGCCCATATCGGTATGCGATCCCGGACCAGCACGCGATTGACTCATATAAATATAAACGTCAGAATATCTTATATTCGTTATATATATACATATATACATACTTACGTATATATTTAAAAAAAAGAAAATCGTTGAGGACTAATACTTCCAACACGCAAACCTCACAGCCCCCATAAATATAGATATGGCGATGATGACAAGACCCCGGCACATCAGTTAGTCCGCTTTAATCACTCGCTGTCCCCAAGGATCTCAGATAGCACTGACTACGTTTTAATTACCCGTAGCTTGTTTTCCCTTCTTTGTTGACCGGTGCCGCACACCGGTCACCTTCTTACTAGCACATACTGTATCTGCCCTATTTTATGAGCCTTTTTTTATATTCGCGTTGTATTTTACGCAGACTGCGAAATACGGGCTGGTACCGCAAGTACCATAACTGATCGTGAAATGGGATTTATGGCTCTTGTACTTTGATTGGCCTCAGTGGTACCAGCGATGCGCATGACCTTGGAGCGGTGACCGTTTGGGTTATTATTGGAGTTCGTTTGGGCTGCTAGGTCGGAAATTGTTTAGGCTGCTATATCAGAGATTGTTTGGGTTATTAATGGAGTTCGTTTGGGTTATAAATCAAGTTTGTTTGGGTTACGACTGGAGCTTGTTTGGGTTACGAATCGAATTTGTTTAACATTTGAATGGAGTTTGTTTGAGTTACTAATGGAGTTTGTTAGGGTTACGAATCAAGTTTGTTTGGATTACGAAGGGATCTTGTTTGGGTTAAGAATGGAGTTTTTTTCGGTTACGAATTCAGTTTGTTTGGGTTACGAATGGAATTTGTTTAATATATGAATGGAGTTTGTTTGAGTTACTAATCGAGTTTGTTTGGGTTACG
>JAPYZI010003185.1:0-18910 GCA_030523105.1 Ophioninae sp. A BG-2022a | reverse complement strand
GGTATATATATATATATATATATATATATATATATATATACACACACACACCTGTTAAGGGTGAACAAATTAACATTCACATAGAACTTTTCTAACCAATATCTCGGGAAATTTTTGTCGTGCGTTAATAAACGAAAAGCGTTTTGCTTGAAAAGGGACGCCCTGTATGTTCACGTCTGGAAAACCGGTAGTTGAGATTCACCCTGCAAAACACACACGCACGAACGCGAGCCCGCACACACGCGCGCACGCACACATACATAAATACACATATGCGTGTGCATGTATGATTGTAAACTTGATGCAATGCTGATATTTAGGAGGATATATTTTAGCATCACATTTTGGGAGCTCATGTAGATTTAGTTTTGAGTTCATCTTAATTTAAATGTAATTTAAAATAATAAGGTATGACATTCCATGCTGGGTTATTTTACTTGTGCAATTTGATAGAATTTATAATACGAGTTACAAGTTTACAGTACGTCGAACATGGCAGCCAACTATCGCAAGGGAACATTTTGTAATTAAGTTGATCCGCTATTGAGAATAAATACGGTTTGAAAAAATTACGAAGAACAAAGAAAATGTATGAGGAAAATAAAGATTTTATTTCGTCATAGAATTACGAATTACAGACGTTCAACAAGATCTACCATCATACGAAATGAACAGTAGCACCCGAATTCGAGAGAATAGCCAAGGGAATTTTCCGGATTCAATTAATACCGGAGTTTGACACCCCATGTCTTAATGTGTTAGGATGGCTAGATAGGTATCGCACTTAGCTGTAGGATTCGAGTGCCTGTGTTCAAACCCCATGTAAGGCAAAAAGAGAACGACACAGAACCCGATTTTCTCCACAGCCTTGCCCCGAAAACCATCAATACAGTAGGTGCCAAAAAATTGATATAAATATCTTTTTCGTTTGTTGATTTATTCATTTTGTATATTGTTCTTTCGGCCCAGTCACGACAGCTGAATCATGGCCTGAAAGGGTATGCTGATCAGGCTCATAGCCAACATCCCTTTCAATACCGAATACCAAAAAGCGTTTCACACCTGGTAAGGCCCTGATCCGACGATCATTGCACGGCCGTAGTACTGGATACGGCATGCCGGATACGGTCCCAAGCAGCTCCGTAACTGAAATTCTAGTCGGATCGGGGCAATCTTATCAAGAATGTGCCATCAAAAGTCCCAAAGTATAATAAAAGCAAAGAAGAATTCAAGCCCGTCATACCAAGAATGTTCGATCGAGTTCCCCAGAACCAACCCGTGCGTTGCTTTTATTTTTGGTAATTAACGAATATGCAAGCCATCGTTCTCGAAGTATCGTTGCTGCGTTTTGATCGAACCAAGAAGCGCACACTCTGAACTGGCATGCTCAAAATGGCCAAAAATTATAGCAGACGATACGCGAAATGTCAAATCACGCGTCAAACTGCGTTTCAGCGCATGACGTTCAGCAAAACGTCAAGCTGCATGTTTTCGCGGAAGGTTGACTCGTGCACGCAGGATTTGTATATCTAACATTGCAGAAAATATCAGCTGACAAACTCAAAACCATGGCGACTAGAATAAAGAAGTGGAAATAGGATAGGAGAATACGTAGTACCACCGTACTAGAAATCCATTATTTCAATAGTTCTCCATTCTGCCGTAAGCGTCGCACAGATTTGAAATATCCACCAATAGTACTATAATATCGTTCAGTGCTTGCGCAGCACGCTCTTTGCTGTTTCCATGGAGACTAGAGTCCATGTGATAATCATGTTATTGTCGTTTATCGCGCTTATGTTCCGTTTAGTATTGTTCTTCATTTATAAAGTGTGAATAATCTCTTTACTCTTTAGACTTGGTTGATTTCGCTATTAAACGTTTCCTTCGACCACCGAGGTAAATCAGTCATTTCATTTTTTTTGTACATATACCTTAGTAGCGTCGATATACAGTAATACCTCGCTTTCCACGACCCCGATATTTCAAATTTCAAATTTCGCGTTAAAATGCCTCGCATTGCGCAAATTGCTTACTAATGAATATGTACGTACAAAACAACGCACAACGGGGTCGCGTAGGTTCTTCGAGGTTCGCTCCGCGCAGAAATCCGTAGCACGCATGCACTCTTGCAACATCATGTGCGCACACGCTCGTACAACATTCGCATTGATGAATATTAAGAAATAATTACACGCGTGATATGCGGAAAAAGTCAATAATTTTGCCATAAATTACATTAAAATTCACTGTTTTCTAAAAAAGTTGAAAACTGATCGCAAATTGTTTAGAATATTATCTGCAGAGTATTGAGCCCTCGAACATTTTCGAAATTGACAATATTCTCTCTAATGATCTCGGATGGGGTCAAATTCAGATCCCTTAGTTATCTGCGGGTCATGGGAATCTTAATCAACTTCTTGTCACTCCCGAACAGTCCGAAGTTGCAGCTGTGAGGTAACAGCTAGCCGTCCTATAGCAAAATCGCATCTGATTTATATCGTATACTACTTTTATCTTGAACTATCCACTTTAAGTCGTATGTTTAATAATATCTTTCATCATGATGGCTGGTACAATTTAAATTTTTCGGTAGTGTTCCATATTCGACATTCAAAAAACTTGATGCTCATGTGCTCGGATTGGATTTTTCGTTTTTTTTTCGGAATGCGTTATTTCCTCTGGCATACATTATTCAAACAAAAATCTGCCATCTTTTTGTTCGAAAAGGTCTTGAAAAACCATTATCCCTTTGTAGCCCAAGATCATAAAATTTTCAATTACTTTAGAATTTAATAGGTTTAAACAAATAAAAAAACACGTATTTCTAAAAAATTCAAAGATATTTATTATTTTTTTTTTTTGCATTTTAGGGAGTGTAACATTACTGCATCATTGAGTGATACTAAAAGAAAAAATGTGCTTTGCTAACAATATATGAACAAAAGCATTCACTTACTTATAGGTTTCGATGAAAGAACTACAATTTAACACACTTTTATTATATTTTGATAAAATTCAAGCTTTCAACGAGTTTCGACTTGTCACTTTCACCGGCACACGAAATTTGAACTTCCTAAAACTACTAGTTCCGCCATCTATGATTTGTATTTGGTATTAAAATGTTCGGTGTGGTATGTTACAATGCAGTAACATTGATTTAAATGATCTAAAATGTTTAGTATACATTTTAGCGGGATTGTTGAGGTTTGTTACAGAAATGTCACGCGAGTCTATAAAGGGTTAAGAATTGTGTGTGTGTGTGTGTGCGTGCGTGCGTGCGTGCGTGCGTGCGTGCGTGCGTGCGTGCGTGTGTGTGTGTGTGCCCGGGGGCGTGCGTGCCTGCGTGCGTGTGAATATAGACGATAATACATATCATATATATTACATGACACTAATATATCTTATATAGTGTGTATTGTAATATATTATATATCTGTGACATCCTTATACACATTTTATTTATTTTAAACGTATATCTCGCAATTATCTGTTGAATGCGCCAACAAACTTCTGGGACCTCATAAAGGACACCCTATGCTTGTTCTTTCAACGAACCTTCGAATGAATTTCCGACTACATCACACTTCATTTCACGTTAAAGTGGGACGACACGAGTATGGGTGAGAAGATCGAGAAGCAAATACTGAAGGAGTGCCAGAGGCGAGCGGAAGATTTGCTGTTCGACGAGACAAGCCTGGTTCAACATCCGTACACGCTATCGCTCGATCTCTATCAATCCACGCTAGTCAGCTTGGCCGCTCACGGGGTAATAAACTCCTCCGGCAAGTCCTCTATCAACGAGATCAACACGGATCGACTTTCGAGTATTATTAGAGATCTGGAAAGAATATTGACGCATCGAACACCGGGATCATACTTGAACATCGTTTTGCAGTTCTCGCAGCCCGCCGATAATAATTTGCAAGCTAAATTGTGAGAATGATCGCAACAAAGAAGTAGGAATTCGAGTTGATCGATATTAATTGGAAATCCTGTATGTACGCCTAGCGATGTATAAGAAGATGGCCTCGCGAATGCACCTAGAGCCGACTGAAAAATCTTCTGTACCGCGTTCTAGGATTATTTAAGAATTTTTTGAGATATTTATTGGGAAGACTCGCATTTTACACCAGGAGAAAACGAAACGCCGGGCGTTTCCACTTGGCATTGATTCTAAGGAAAATCCAAAGAATGGGGACCGAAAATAACGATAAACGGAAAATGCGGCCACTTGTATATGCTTGGTCAGTAATTATATATATGGGCATAGTATATATCTTCTCTGTAATTGTTTCTTTCGCAACCAACGTCTCATCGTTTTTGTAAACGGTACGTCGAATCTGATTATTTATATTCGTTTTATAAAAATTTATATCGTGAATCGTTCGCTCATGAAAATAAAACAAAAATAGTGCAAATAAAAATGGGAGCTGATGCCTCGTACTTGTAAAAATCATTCTCTGGATGGCAATTACGAAGTCTCAATAAATGGACAGTTTTGCCATAATTTTCCGATTCAGAAGCTACGTGATACGAACATCAAACAGATATCAGTCGATTTTAATACCACGTTCCTCAGTACCAGATCAAGCCAGTATGAGGCCTGTACCAAATTTTCTCACACTAGTTCGCGGATTGGTTTAAGATATACAAAAAATAGTACTTTTCCAAACAAACGTGTTTCGAATCAATACGAGCCGGTTTAGAACAAACATTGCTCAAATCAACTGCTCCAAGTATATCACATTTAATGTTCATCAAGGTGAGTTATTATATATACGCTCATATTTAAGAAAAGAACTTTCTACGCTACAGTTATAAATCATTAAAGATAAATTCTTCCTCAGAATCTACACCGCGCTATGCAATACGTCGCATCGGCGTGATTTGAATTTTCCCGCGGTACCCTTTTTGCCGCGACGTTACCGACCGAGCATCTGTAAAAATCGAATACACATATGCGAGTCTTCATCAACTTCATCTTCCCTGGACAGTATGGATAAGTATTTATCATCCCGCTAGGCCAACTAGTTATTAAAATCGGTATATGTGTCAAAGCAATGGACTATAATCACCATCCCAGCCAAGCTATTGTTTCCGTAACACATGCATACCAACATCAAACCGTACATAGGTTGTGGAATTTTTGTTTATGTCGCAATTGCAATACCGTTGTGATCGTGCAAGAGTGATCGAAGAAAAAAAGGAAAAGATCAGAACTATTCGTCGAAGCGTTGCACTTTTTTTACCGGTGCCAATCTAGTGAGTCCACGGTACATAATACGTCGATTACAAACGTCAACGAAGCCCGATTAACCAATTTCTCATCGCATTTCGTCGTTATTCGTACGCTTTGTTTTAATAAATGGACGATCGCGTTATCACAAATGCACTCAACAATCGAAAAATACAACACACGTGGCTCTTGATTATTGGTCAAACGCGGTAATTCGACAATTAGCAACTTACCGAATTACCGGGCCAATTCCATTCATCCCTTTGGTATATACCCATTTAATGAAATTCCTCCAAAAACCAAACGTGAATAATAATTCTCAATGACAACGAGCTATGATCGTGTTTACGTTGCGCAAGCAACAAATAGATAGTGTCTCTATTACATCAATGATGGAATACTATTAGAGAAAATTACTCCAAGGATGGTAAAGAAAATTCCTTAAGGTCTTTGTTCGCACGTTGCATAACTCTACAAAGAACAAAAAGATTGATGCACCTTATCAGTGATTATACATACCTAAGAGACAAAAGTCCTCCAAGGAGCAAACCCAAACAACTTTCCTCTAAAGCAATTGGCTTTAATAACTCGTATAAAACTATAAGCGACAAAAAGATTGTTCTGTCTTGTCACCAATGATTCATAACTATGACAAAGAGCCCTTCAAGGAACAAAATGCAAAGAAAATTCTTAAGGCCACAATGACTATTACCACGTTACACACGAGTGCGAGAGAGATAGTCGAAACGTTTTAAACTGCGATTTCTGAAAAATGAACCGTTCTCATTTAAAATGGGGTCTTTGGTGCCATCATCTTGAATGCACACGACAAAGTTCATATCAATCGATTCAGCCAGTTGAAAGAATAGTGATTTCAAAATTTCTAAGTGGACGGAGGCTTGTTCGTCTTACCCTTAAGGGCATGGTAATAGGGTTTGAATGTGCTTGTATAAACTATGATTAACAGAATAGTCGTCTTTTCTTAGCATCGATGATACAATTCCGTGAGGCATTTTTTCTCTGAAGATTGAATCTAAACAAAGTTACTCAAAAGCTTGGCAGTGTCCACAGGTAGATCGTGCTTGTACCTGAGATTGTGCTCCGATGGTCAAAGTACACCCAGGAGAATTGTGTCGCTGGGAACCTCAGTGGAAGGTCTAAATGCATAAGCGTGGAGAGAAGAGCAAAGTCCGTACGGTCGGACAGTTCAAGACAGCCCATTTTATTCAAATACGTAGGAAGTGATGAAAAAGAAGAGGCCGGAATGAAGGGTGCGCCATCACCGTGTAATACTGTCCCTCATGAACCTTAGAATTGTCGGAGAGTATTCCAATGATGTAATTCGTTGGAACTGTTAACGGAGTATTAGAAGATCACCAATGGCAAATATGGCACAAAGCACACCGAATTCAAAGTATCCGCTACATAGCTGTATATTCCATGGTGATATCAAGAAGCTCACTGCCCTTCTCAAAACTCACGACATTGGCGAAAAAGACAAGCAAGGTGGGCAGCGGAATGCTTGAGTTTCGGTATAGGATAGTTTTATCCAATGTCTGCCTTGCGGCACTAATAATTGTGTACCTACACTGCAGGAAACACACCTCTACATCTTGCGGTAATGTTGGGACGCAAAGGTACCGTAACAGCTTTGTAGTCATTACCGTATTATAATTACGTATTGTAGCGTAATTCAGAATGTAACTATAAAACAGTCTATGGAACCGAATTCTCTTGGTTTTTTTACAGAATGCATCGAGTTGCTGCTCTGGCATGGAGCACCGGTGAAGGTGAAAAATCTGGCTGGTTGGAGCCCTCTGGCCGAGGCCATCAGCTATGGAGATAGGCAAACCAGTGAGTGAAATAAAACTGATTTCTTTATTATATAATTTTCTATTTAGGAGGCTAAGATCGTAGAAAGTACAATTTTTTTTAGATAGAATGCGTCAAGTTAAGTTCAAAAAGATAGTTCTATAAAAACGCCTGTTCTCTAAAAAAACAATTAGCTTTAGGAGATCGCAAAGGTACATTCATTTAATGATATAATTTATTTTTTTAGTACCTATTTTTCGCTTCTTATGTTACTAGGATTTTATTTGTACGAAATAAAGTATTCCGTATTATTACACGATCGAATTTCATATTCATGGAATGACACGAGTGGGTGTTGCAGTTTTATCACTAGTAAAAAAATTGAAGCAACAAACAAGAGAACAGATGGAAGAGAGGAGACCGAACTTGGTATCCGCACTGCGTCAAATGGGCGATTTTTATATGGAACTCAAATGGGATTTCCAGAGTTGGGGTAAGAACACTGTTCAATAATTACCTGGTTTCCTTTGACAATTATTATCTACTAGATTTGCGCCGGTTTGGATCTATTAATCTTGTTACGATGCGTTGCAACCACTTTGAGGCTTATTTTTTTAACCATTGGAGTACGTAATTATGTTTCTATAGTTAATAAGCTAACTAGCAATATTAATATTTTTTACTATGAAAACGATGGAGTTTCCATACAGAATTTAATTTCCGATTTACCCGAATTCCCTTTAAAGGTTGATTCTTTAAAAACTCTGATGCATGCCGATATTAATTTTCATCTGAAAATAATCTTCTACCACATGTAACTTATGATACAAATTTTCGAGATACGCAACCTCTGAATATTGATATTAAGGATAATTCTTGCGTTATAAGAATTTAAAGATTAATTGTTTAAAATTTGTATGAACCTCCTCAACAATCACACTCAACTGTGGATTAAATTTGAGAAAGTTTGATCATGTAGAAATCGTGATGTATGTCGTAAAGAATCGTCTTTTTTCATAACCTGCTATACGATCTCGCGTTAAGGTTGCGATTTTTATCACTGAATATCTCGATTACCAAACGGCGAAACCTTTTTAAATTTGCTATTCTTTATAATATGACGCTCAAGAAGATTCACGTAATTTTTTCAAACAATTATCTTGGAAAAATGGTATCTGATGATTTTGCCTTTACTTTGTATAGACTATTGTGATTATGACGCAAGAACTTCCTTAAGGGATCCTATTTTACTAGTTGTCTTATTTTACCTTGTAATATTTCGTCCTAACTACTGGATCTATCCAGTAATCACCTTTGATGAAAGTATTCCTTTTTTCGAAGTTCCTCTGGTGTCGAGAATTTTACCATCGGACATATGTAAAATACACAAAAGCGGAGCATCGATAAGAATGGACACGACTCTCGTGGATTTCAACGACATGCGATGGGAGCGTGGCGACATATCCTTCATTTTCAACGGAGACCAAAAGCCTAGCAAATCACTAACCGTTCTCGACAATAAGGCCAAACTTTTTCAGAGGGTTCGATACGAAGTGAGCGAGCTTTATATGAATTGCAAGACGTATCGTGTATGCTGCCGTGAAACGCACGCGTTCGCTTTTTTTAAATGTCGTTGAGGCAACGAACGAATTAATTGTAGGAGACTGAACTGGAGATTGAGGACGAAGTAGATACTCTCATGTCCAGTGATATCATGGCAGCTCAAATGTCAACAAAGGGTATTACGTTTTCTCGAGCGCAAACCGGTTGGATATTTAGAGAGGACAAAAAGGTACGTTCACCGACACATTAGCGTAGCAAGCATTTTTTTTATGTAAAAGCTTGGTGGGCTGGTCTAAAAAACTGGATTCATAATTTATCCGTTCCGTACCGTAACATTGTCATCGTATTCTCCGGAAATGAATGAAATGAATTCACAAACCGGACCCCCCATCCATTCGTGCTCTAAATCGGTCTCTATACTCGCTTGTGAATTTCACTCAAAATATTTTCCCCAGGAAATGGTTGGTCCCTTCAATGCCGACTTTTACCAGATAAATGGTATGGTCCTTGAGAGTCGAAAGCGCCGTGAGCACTTGAGCGAGGAGGATCTCCAGAAGAACAAAGCAATTATGGAGTCGTTGACGAAGGGAAGTTCGCAGGGTTTCGCAAATGGCGAGGTTCGTTCGGTGGTTACTTTCTACAAGAATCCATACGCCCAACGCCGGTTTAATCCGTGCATTCTGTTTCGTAGCCACCGTTGAGAAGAGTCTCCTTGAATCCACCACCGGAAGCTCACATATCCTGGGAGGAATATCTGGAAGCGCCGGTGGGTCAAAGTCCGCTGTTGGGTCGAAGTCTCGTTTACAAGGAGAGCAGCAAATCCTTTAAAGCGACCGTAGCGATGAGCATGGACTTCCCGCTGACGGTCGACATGCTCCTCAACGTTCTCGAGGTCACCGCTCCCTTCAAACACTTCAGCAAACTCCGACAATTCGTTCTGATGAAACTTCCGCCCGGTTTTCCTGTCAAAATCGACATACCCATTTTGCCTACGGTCACCGCTAAGATAACGTTTCAAGAATTCGCATTTCGCAACGACATCGACTCTGAGCTGTTTCAAGTCCCCTCGGATTACTTCGAGGATCCAATGAGGCGAGTGTCCAATTCTTTCGAATTAGAACAGATTAAGAGGAACAAAAACCCAGTAAACGTTGACAACCGCTTGTTCCCTCCCAGATTTCCTGACTTATGACGCATCGACGCGGTAACTCAATTGGAACGACTCGATGCCCGTCGAAGCGATGCTGGACTCTTCGCGATGCTCCGGGACCGACTAGTGCTGCTGATATCCTCTCTGGTCTTTCACGCCAGAAGTACCAACTTTCAGTACTGTGTCCGACTCGTTACTGAACTCGACTCGTTACTGAATAATTGAGACCCGATCCTCAAGATCGTATTACGACGAAACAAACACTATTGGATAGTTGAAAGCAACGTTCACAACCATACGAGAAAGTGTATGCTCGCGCGCGCGCCTGTGTATACGTATGTGCGTGTGTAAGTCGACACGCCGGACTATCTCCACATTTGCTCGATAAGGCGATAACAAAATCGCAGAATTTCTTGTGTTTGTTAAATCATGGAAATCATGTTAAAAGTATAGCGTTCAAACTCGCGAAACAACCATCGACAAGTATTGTCACAAATGAAAAGCCCGGACTTCGATCAACTGCGCGATTTCCTTCCAAGAAACAAGCATAAATCATTTTACAACGTGGATTTCGTTTTTGTCCATATGTCCATGAAAGTACGGGCATTCAGGCGAGTATACAATATTTGTATACATCTAAACATATTTAAATAACTGGCACGCGTATACTGAAAATCCTGTCTCGTCTATCTTTCATAACAACAGATCTGATCTGATCTATGCCTGGTGTATCTCCGGCGAAAGAGTCAATGTTTCCAAGTTACCGTACAATGCGTATGCTGAGTTAACGAATTGTCAACGCAAGGGAGACTGTAACAGGCGAATAAAAAAAAATCAAGATTACATAACGCATGATCGTCAATTCTTCTATTTTAAATTTCCTCAAACGCGAAGCAAACGAGAAGACCAAATAATTCGCTGTTTCAACTATGCATCCATGAATAAACTAAGCTCCATAGAGTTTCTTGCACCTACTTTGCTGAACGTTTCGCCGATGTCTATACACATTGTTTGGCTGATGAAAAATTTATTGAACTTTTTTACAGTATAATACAAAACAATACATCCCCCTCATTAAATGAAAAACAAAACTGACATTCATTGCCACTCTACTTGCCCTCTGTTGTGTAGATCATAAGCGAATAAATGGAACCAGTATCGGTTCCATTCATCCGTGTTTGCATCTCACTGTATGTTATTTTTCTCCCTGATTGGATTTTCTGGTTCAATCCAGAACCCAGAATCGAACCGTACAGTGGAAATACCAAAAAGGCTAATCGTACGATCGCTTGGACAAGATCCAATGATGGATAATTTTAGCCTTGGGCTTTGATTTCATAATTACAATCTTCGAAATTTTTGGCCGTTGTCTGACTATTATTATGTCCAAGGGATTCCTTACACCCCGTCTTGGATTGCTGCTGTCTTCTTTGGGCTTAGAAGGCTGAATGCAAGCCAACAGAACTCCAACAATAACGGAAACAGTGATGAGCGTAGGACGGTGCATGGTTGCGTTTGTTGGAGAGTAAACTTGCAATGATCTTGCAGCGAACAAAAAATTACTGGACAGAATCTTTTCTTCGCGTTGATAGAAAATTTCTTCTTTTATGGAATTGAAAAAGATTCCGTTTTGACAGATGTAGCAGTCAGTTTAGAAACCGTGAGAATTAACACCACTTGCTTGTTTCGTAGACAAACAGCTAATAAATATACAGGTAGAGAAATCCGCATTGGTACTGCACGAAGATTACGAGCTCTTCCTTATAGGTTATAAAGATTTATAATCTGGCAAAATCGTCGAACTTAGTTGTGAAATATCATACGGAACTACAGGATATGGGTGGAGAAGATAGGCAGTGAAATAGTTGGCACATTGTGGGGTCTTTAAAACTCCAGTATTATGCAGGAATTCGACATTGAAACGCTCACAACAATCGTAAAAAATTTTACACGCTGATTACAAAATGGAATACTGGCGGAAGTATGAGAATCATTATCTGTTTTGAAGTTTTTCCTATAGGCGAGACTTACGACTGAAAAAATTGAACTATTTTTTGAGTGAATTAAATCCTTTTTTTTTAATAATTAAGAATAATACCAAATTGGAAAATAAACGAGGGATTAAAAAATAGAAGTATTGAGATTATGTAGGAAGGTCAGAAACTCGTTAACTGTTTTGTTGAAAATTATTACTCAATTTTTTCGATTTTCTGGATTTCTCACAAGACTTCAGATGTACAATTTTAATCGACATTTGGGCGGATTCGCTATTGTCAATGATAAATATTTCGGTATCGCTTTTAAGATATCAAGGAATGCATCTTTTACATTTGAAGTGAAGTGGTTATTTTCGAATAGCAAAATACTCAACGAACAGAATAATCCATATGGACAGAAAACAAAGATTTATATGGAACAACGGAGACCTCCATGAAGTTGGCCCCGCGATATGATCATAAATAATTTTAATAAATGGTAATCGTTTGAGAGAGTTTAAGAGAGCAATTGTTTGAGAGAGGAAAGGAAAATCGTTTGAGAGATATTTATTTTTGAGAAAATAATCATTTAAATGTTCGCGTATAATTAGCCCCCAGATTTTTTTAATAACGCCGAGTTAATATTTTATGGAATATAAGAATATTGCCAAAACGCAGACAGTCGCAGGGCCGTGTCACTCATGGGACGCACCGTGCTAAGCATTCGAAAACTGAGAATATGGAAACTTGCGCAAAGTATCTAACATTGTAGCGTAAATTATAAAAAATAGTTTGAGAGATAAAAAAAATCGTTTGAGTGTTAATATTTTTCCCGTTAATAGAATTTTGATTTCTCGCGTGAATTTGTCCTCCATTTCTTTTATATCTCGGAAAAATGAACGTAAACGGTCCATTTTTTTGTTCGATCGAGAATCGTTTGAAAAGGTTTAACTGTCAAAAGAAATCGTTTAAGAGATGGTATTTTAATTGATATAAAATAATTCTCAAGTTCGCGATTTACCCTAGGGCGCGTTCGTGGAGAGGGCAGTATCGGTGTTGTTCATGAGGGAACGAGATAAAGGCGCGTTTCAATGTACAACTCTTGTCGGCGCTAACCTTCAAGCAGGGTTAGCGCGTCAAGTTAATAGCAATAAAAGTAATATAAATGCATAACAAAATTAAACGGTCCTACTAACGATGCTAAAGTTAATTTGGCGGAGATTCTTGCTGCAAATTCATCATTACAAAACATAAACGGCTCTTCTTAGAGCCAAAGATGATAAAATACGTGCACCCGAAGGACGTTACGATAATGCGATGTTAAATTTGCAAAAGCGACTCATCTTTTGACTATTCGAAAAAATAATTGTCAGTTGATTCTGGATGAAACATGCGAGTGCTTGGTTAACAAGGATGTCGTCACGGAGAAGTGGATGCACAGGAATTTGCGGAAAGTTGACGTTTTATTATTCGGCTGCAACGAAAATATTAAAGCCTCGTGTAAGTATTTTGAATGTTTTCGCGTGTTTGTTCGGGTTTCGTCTCAACGAAGTTCGACGGTTAAAATATACCACCTAACGGAAAATATCGTTCGCGCTGTAATAAGAAAAATTCTCGTGCGTAACGACGATACGGCGTTTTCTCAAGCGGGGCGTAATTTCTCATGTGTGTATGTGTGTGTGTATTATCGCGACCTTCGGTACTCGCCACTCACCTAGCATCGTTCCCCAATGTTTCTTCGTCGCTATAGAATCTTAAGTACATCACTTCGAATATCTTGGAGTTGGGCGCGTCATAAAATCGCTTGCAATACTTTTCTACTTTCGGAATAATCTGCTTATAAAGCAGTCTACGACTCACCGAAGTCTCTCGAGGCCGAAGCCAATAAAATTGCAGCTAAACCACCTACCTGGGGAAAATATGAAAAATGCTATCTGGGCAATGTTCTTTCACTACAGTTCGCCGGACAAAAATCCACAGCATAAATCATGCCCGAGAGGCGCGGACTACTAGTGCGAATGGCAAAAAGCTGCAGTTGATAATGCATTGGATTCGTTCCAACACACGTACAGTGCTCTTCCCAAGGATGTTTTGGATGCCATCAAGCCCACCTAAGATCTGAGCACAGATGCCCTCTCATTGTTGTTACGCAGAACAACAATGAGAGTTTGAACCAACTTATTTGGAAAATCTCACCAAAGCACGCGGGTGGAACCTCTGTCATCGTTGAGATTGCAGCTTATGTGGCAGTCTGTGTCTTCAATGAAGGTTCTTTTGCTTTACTAACCTTCATGCAAGAAATGGGAATCAGGAGTGGACCAAACGCTCATGAGTGGGCGCGATTATCTGACTTTATGCGTATAGGCCGAGCAGATCAGGAAGCCAAAAAAGAGACAAAAGAAGATAGGAATCGTCGTAGACAAGAGCAAGAAGATGTTTCAGACATCCTGGCTGACAGCAACATCCTTTATGAAAATTGAGATCGTGAAAATTGGCATCGATGATTCAGTGTTAGGTAAGCCGATAAAAGTCACTTACGAACGTTTCATGTCAAATTTTTTAGTGTTCAAAACTTTAAAGCGCTTTTCCCACAACTCACATTTTTACAGTCGGTGCCCATCATAACTTCAAAACTACTGCACCAATCCTTTTGAAATTTTACACAGTATTTCTGTACATAATTTACGAGGTAACGCTGGAAATTTTTTTAAAAATTATTTTATATTTTTCATTTTATAACAACGAATTCACCGATTTTTTAACCAAAATCGCGTTTTCCCTCTAAAGAGTTCGCAAAAATTAAAAAATTTTAATTAAAAAAAAAATCCCCGTGCATTACCTGGGGAACGCCGGTAACGTTTCTTGATTTCAGATGATCCAGCGCGGAGTTATGATGGGCGCCACAATTCAACTTTTTTCCGAGACGCTTGACAAAAATTTCTGCCATCGCCGTATTTTTGAATATTTCTTCGTGAAAATTGAACCCAATATTCTTCGAATGTCACACTTTAATGTACTATTGGCTTAAATAAATAGATTTTAGACGTTTCGTCAAAAAAACATCATAAAAATGTGCCTTTTTCCACACGAACTAACCCTACCCTGCCGTTAAGGGGTTATCCCCACTTGCGATTTTGAAAAAAAAAAAACGATTTTTTAATTGCATTATTTAAAGTATAAGTATTTGAGAATATGTCCTGCAAATTTCAAGTCGTTCCGAACAAAATTGACTGAGATATGAGCGTTGAAAGAAAAATAAATCCGTTGTGTAAACGACCGGCTAGTCTCCTGTGCAGAAATTACGGTAGGGCTTTGGTCAGGCCCTTATAGAATCCCCCGAACTTTATTAGGGCCCTAATCGGGTAGCCTAGCTAGGGCCCTTAGCGGCCGGCCACACATTGCTACTAAGGGTCATTCGTGTAAGAATAATCAGAGCCTTTAAATTCTCACGAATGGGTTAATATTTAATTATTATACATATGGTTAATCTGTATTTATGTGTATAGTGTTTCTTTATATGACGCGTCACGGTAGGTTATAAAGAAACGATTTTGGCGTCAGCCGACTTTCCCCCTCTGTACCGTATTCACCATGTCATTTTCTGTCACGGGCATCGGGAAACTGCGGAAAACCTATGCTCGTACAGCCAGTCCCAAGATCCTCCCCGACCGCTGAACAGGTTTTGTCGAAAATTGTCGAAGAAAAAAAATATTTTAAAGAAGGTTTTTTAAAAAGCACGCTTTTATTTATGCGTAGAAAGTGCACCAAAAAGTAGAAAATAATTTTTTTCTTTACACCAAAATGTGATCCAAAATTTGTGCGACTAAAAATAAAAGCGTGTGGCCCTGTATATGTGATACACAGGGTGTCCCAGCTAAGAATGTCATCCGTGAAATGGGGGGTAGGGGGTGGAATTTTAAGAAGATCGATAGAAGCATGTATGGGTCCCAGATCAACCCCTGAATTATTATTAATTTTTTACGGCAGCCAATCAGACGCGCTCGGAGGCGGGCCTACGTCGGTGGGTAACAGGCACGTGCGTTAGTGCCCGGAGGGGCGGTACCCCCACCATGCGGACACTGCCGCTCGTCGGTGTGCGCTTGCATGTGGTGTGTTAATTGCTATGGTTTTTAGAGCGTTCGGCTTTTTTTTTTTTAGGGAGCGATTCCGGCCTCGACGGTACGCGCTGTTACCTCTGTCTTGACCTCTACCTGTCCTTTCACTTGAGTCTCTACTAAATGTATTGCAACTATGACTGTTTTCGGTAATAATCCACCGAATATGTCCATCAACAAGTTATAATGAAAAAATAATTGTTTATAATTAATAATAATATTAGGCAATTCGATCCAATCCTCAGCGACAACGCTTTCGCAATTTATTTGCCGTTTTCGGCAAACAGCGATTCTTTACGTAGTGAAAATTGGTGGCCCTGATAAGGGCCGGTGGTGGTCGATGGCCCTGAAAAGGGCCGTTGTGCTTTGTGCTTCACAGCAGATGCTCAAAATGTTCTCCGTTTTGCTCTAAGCAAAGCTGGGCACGGCGGAGAACATTCTGACGAACCTGCTCGAATTGTTCCTCTTCGATGGTCTCGATTGCGGCATGCAGGGATGCCACTACTTCTTCCGGAGTTTCCGGCTGCCGAGCGTATACTTTTTCCTTTAGGTACCCCCAAAGAAAAAAGTCCAGAGGTGTTAAATCTGGAGATCTGCAGGAAAATCATATAATTTGGATTAATAAAAAAATTAAATCAAACACACTATCGCAATTGCCGCGGTGGCCAGCGCACTGGGTCCCTTCTTCCGATCCATCGATCCGGGAGCGATGCATCCAAGAATGCTGCCACAGCTAGAGTGCTATGAGCAGGAGCCCCGTCCTGCTGGAACCAGGCCACACGTCCAGTAGGGTCCTCCCCGAAGATGTCCGGAAGAATATGGGTCAGGAACGAAGATAGTATTCGCCCTGATACGAGAACGCAAAGAAATTGTTAATAATAATTTCCTAAACTTTCACGATATGTTAATTTTTGTAGGTTATTTACTTACACTGAGAGGATCCGGAAAAAGCCGTACAATGACTTCGTTGCCGAAAATGGCCCCCCAAATGTTCATCCGTGGTCAGCGATGCTGGAAATTACGGACATGACAGAGCCTGGGATTTTCTTCTCCCCACCAGTGTTGGTTGTGCTGATTGAAGACCCCTTCTCTCGTAAAGCACGATTCATCAGTCCAGCAAAGATTCCGAAGAAAGTGAGGATCAGTGTCATTTTGTTCGATTAAAAATCGATAAAATTCAACCCGCATCCCACTATCCCCGGGCATCAGGTCATGTACCGGTGTCATTCGGTACGGATGAAAGCGGTGCTACCGGAGAACGCAACGAACAGTGCTTCTGCTCGTATCGTAATTCCTGGCAATTTGGCGAACGCTCGTTTGAGGGTCATCTTCGACAGCAGCGAAAACATTGTTTTCGATGTTCACTTGACCTTCGCGAACGACTTTGCGTCTCCCACGAGGAACCAAACAATTTTCTTGAGCCATCCTTCAATGGAGGCTATCGAAAACTCGACGACCGGGATGCCGTCGACGAGGAAAATCACGAGCGTAGCACTCTGCTGCTAGCACTGCACAACCGCCACACAATCCGTAATAAAAATGCATGTCGCGGTATTCCGCGGCAGAAAACATTTTTTTACGAAGAATGCGTAAACGTAGAAGAAACGCAAATGATTTGCATACATTTTGCTTCGAAAAATTGCCACAAGCGCATTGTCTCCAATAGATGTTTGAATCAACGCGAAAATCTATTGGCCACGAATTTGTTGTCCAAAGTGCTCGTGGCCAATGAAATGTCTCGTACGGACACGTGCTTAAAAACTGAGTAGAAAATGGCGCGGTTTTCTGCCGAATACGGCAAATAAATTGCGAAAGCGCTGTCGCTGAGGATTGGACCGAATTGCCTAATATTATTATTAATTATAAACAATTATTTTTTATTATAACTTGTTGATGGACATATTGGGTGGATTATTACTGAAAACATTCATAGTTGCAATACATTTAGAAAAGACACGAGTGAAAGGACCGGTAGAGGTCAAGACAGAGGCAAGAGTGCGTGCCGTCGAGGCCGGAATCGCTCCCTAAAAAAAAAGAATGCCAAACGCTCTAAAAACCATAACAATTAACAGCTATGTCTGTTTCGTTGCACACTACCACATGCAAGCGCACACTGACGAGCGGCAGTGTCCGCATGGTGGGGGTACCGCCTCTCCGGGCACTAACACACGTGCGTGACACCCACCTCCGGGCGCGTCTGATTGGCTGCCGTAAAAAATTAATAATAATTCAGGGGTTGATCTGGGACCCACACATGCTTATATCGATCTTCTTAGACTTTCACCCCCTACACCCCATTTCACGAATGACATTCTTAGCTGGGACACCCTGTATATTATAATTTTTCAGCGCATTTGTAATTTCAGTTGTGCTAAATCGCAGATTTAATAGAAGAAAAATTGGTTCAAGGTAAATCTAATGTGTGCGATCATCATGGATTCCGTTTAATTCTGACCAAGTTACGCATGGTGCGATACATGATTCCACCATACAGCATAGAAGACATTTTTACAATGCAACAAACGATTCAGTTCTGTTAGGGTTATTCCCGATAGCGCCGGTTGGGCCCTAGTGTGGTAATCCTGACAGGGATTGCCACAATATGGCCCTTTAAGGGCTTATTTGAGGCTTGCCCTAACAGAGAAGCCACAAATAAGCCCTATCTTTATCAGGGGAATGCTAAAAAAGCCCGGTTAGGTCCTTAAGGGGTAAGGCCACTGTAACGGCCCAAAAAAAAAGTTTTTTCACTAATTTTTTGCTCCCGAAATTGAAGGTATTTGAAAAAAACTTTTAATGGTGTTATCGGGCATACATTAAACTTTATTATAAAATTTTTACAGTAAAAAAAAAACAAAATGGCGGTTCCACAGCTATCTTCCCGGGACATGCTTTGCTTCCAGGGTTCCGCGGCACGCAGCACCACTGGTGCACTTTTGAATCTAGAACAAAAAAAAATCATTAATCTAGAGGGCTATAGCTAGAGAATGTCGATCGGATTTTAAAAAGTATCAATTTTTGTGGATTTGGCGTGCGTTTGAAAAAAAAATTGATTTTT
>JAPYZI010003184.1:0-24490 GCA_030523105.1 Ophioninae sp. A BG-2022a | reverse complement strand
ATATATATATGCGTCTTTTGGCAGCATTGGCGCTCGCCTACGTTTGCATCGGAAATAATTGAAAAATTGGGTCTCTTCGAAAATACGCACGCGAGATATATTGAGGCAAACAAGAGTAACAAAAAATAAAAGAAAATAAAAACGCGTCAACAATTTACGAGATAGAAAATATATTTATGTCTGGTTTGCATTTTTGAGAGTACACATTGTTATTTTGCGACCCCCATGAGGACTTGTGACAGAGGGGCAGGCCCCTCAAATTCCATCCCCGCTCGTCCACAAACGGCTATTAACTTTTACGGCTTAGGCAAAATTTAGAAAAGCTGTGCGTGTGTGCGTGGGTGTGTGTGTGCGTCTGTGTGTGAGTGCATATATATATATATATATATATATATATATATAACAATGCAACGGGATTAATCCCACAATCCGCCCCTCTTGCTCCTTCAGAAAAATATCGATAATGTGACATTTAATCCTTTGTTAAATACAATAAATTGCCTTGTTGTAAAAATAAAACGAAGAAAAAAGAAAAGTTGAACGAACAAAAAAGGATAAAAAGATAACCATGAGAAAAATAACTGCTGCTTGCTTTTCCTGCTTGATTCAAAAGCCAAATTAGCACGACAGGAAACACAGCGAGCTAGGTTGTTTGCGGAATAAATGGAATTTTCGAATATCGCGTGACAAGTGGAGTCAGCGCGAAATCGTGAATTGCCGCCTCGCTTAATTTTCGCACGAGAAAGAGAGAGAGTGAGAATAAAAATTAAAAAAGACATTCGGTGAGTTTTAACTGGAGTGGAAAAAACAAAAGAGCTGGTGCTTGTTTTCCATGCTGGCGGGGAATTGATTTTCATTTTTTTAAATTTCTTTTAAGAAAAAAAAGATAGAAAGATTAATGATCTGTGCGATGCTTTGGCTCTTGCAAGATACCGTGGATGCCGCCCTGATTTATCGCATGGTACGTATGACTTGTTGTTTATTTATTATCGAAGGCTCGAACGTTTCATCGATCGATGTTATTAACAACACTCATTATCGTTTTCACAGTTGATCGATTGAAGTCTCAACCACGAAGTCTCCGCGTACCAACGATGTTGCGATCCGCGAAGTTTGACGGATGGTTTCTGGAAAAATCGTTCATTCAGACCGGGGTTTCTTACATTTTTTGGAGTCGCGACCGATATCAAAATTTTATAAAATTTCACGCGCTGCTTGAGCGCCTTGAAATTATTGCATCAATTACTGTATGATGTTCGGAAGATTGGCCATGGACCCATGATAATCATAACACGGACTTCAGCTTAAGAAACCCTGATTCAGCCGAAGCCTCTGGCAAACTTCGACTGTCACGATTTCAGTGCGATCGATGATTTTTCCCGAGGATTTATGAAGTCTCTCAACTTTATGAAGTTTTCTTCATCGCGAAAACAACGTCGTTCGTATCGCGGAATTTTCAATTCTCATACGATAAATTTTGATCCGAGAAAAAGTAAAAGGTCGATTATCCGCGTCAACTCGGACTAACTCCTCTTCGATAGCCAAAAATTTGGATAACCGAGTAGCAATATTCCGTAGGCGAGTAAAAAAGTGTTAAGGTCGAATTACTGGGATTCTCTCGAATTTGATACGTTAACAATACAAATACACTTTCCGTGACATGCAAATAATAATTGTATCGTTTAATGATAAATATCTATTTTTTTTTTTGAATCACCACTCGTACATCGAAGAGTATATAAACGAGACTTTAAATACGTCTCAAAATAGATCGCATTCATTTATGAAAACGGCGACAGCTTTCTTTTCTGCCTGACGACTGAAGCTCGTTTTATCACTTAAATTTCGGTATTGTTTTGATTAGATAAATTAGATTTCGAATTATCTGAATCCCCATTAGGACAATTGACATTTCTGATAATCGACGCTTTCCTGTAATTTCGAATATTCATGGAAGAAACGCTCGACCATCTGTGAGAAAATGGCAAAAAAAAGAAACATTGACGATACCCAAGAAAAGTTCATGCTACCCGCGTTTTCGTTTTTCCTGCTCCCTTGTTCGCACGATTCAATGAAGTTGCAATAGTCGTGGTTCTATTTCAACGGATAATCGCCAATAATAACGCCGGCATGCCTTTCACTACGAAAACGGATAGTAAGATCAACGTTGCGCGTTTTTCACGATCCCGCGTCGTTCCTAATTTTTATTTGTATGTTCGCAGCCGGGAATTGGACAATTAGGGAGTTCCCTGCACGCCGTCAGTCCAGGCGAAAATGGAGGAACCATAGTATAGCCAATTCGTAAGCGACTAGAGCAACTCTTCTTCATCGATCAAATTACTGGGATTCCCTCGAGACGAAAGAATGACTTATCTTCAATGAGACGCTGTGCGTGATATCGATATCATTCATCATCGAGAATAGCCGAAGAAGCGCCCCACGTAGCTGCTGTCAAAACTCGTGGCACGTACGAAGAGGACCGGAAGAATGGAATGGACTCTTTCGTCTCGTCCATGGAAACGAGCTTGGATGAATAAAACGCCAGGATAAAACCATTTACCATACGATCCAAGCTCGGATAATCCCAAAACCAGTTTGGACAATTTTCACGTGCTTTTTGTACAGTTTGTAAGAGTTAACGAAAAGGGGAGAAAACGGGATGAGAAAGATCCACTCGAAGTGAATGAGAAAAAAAAGGTCAAAGTGAATTTTCCAGTTTCGCGTTCGACGTAAGAGACAAACGACGGATAAAATTATATCGGGGTAGACTTTGCGATGAGAGAACTGTCGGAAGAGTTTCGATGGGCATCGAGATAACCCACAAATATGAAGAGGATCAATGAAAAACCGGCCACGAATATACCTAATACCGTTTTTTCGTCCAATTTATTTTCGCAATTTTTCATTCATTTGAAAGCTGGGAAAATCATTGGGTTGGAAAAATAACAGTTCGTCACTGAGTTTGCTTTGTCTTCGATTTTGCGATCAGTTCTAACGTTCGTTTTATCAACGAAACGTACACTCGCGTTTCGTAAAGCTTTTAATCATTTATCTTACCATTGTTGATGATTAATCGTTGGATTACGTTTGACCGTATTGAAAGCTCTGAAACCATGAGGCCTAGCAAAAACGAGAGATCTGTGGGACAATTCTCGCTGGACAAATTTATACGTGAAACATATCTTTCGAAAACAAGCTTTTATTTAATGTACTAAACGATAGAAGAAATCTTTTTTCTCCAAGTGACTAAAATCACGTGCGAATATAATCAAAAGCTTGGACGTTCAACTATCGAAATGTTTTATTAATTTCATCGATCTGGTTTCATCAATCGTATTTAATTTTATACAATATTTATTAGAGAAATTATTATCATACGTTTATAATTAGTTTCGCTATTTTTATTTAAGGAATTTAAAATTGTTTTACAGATAATTAACCCATTTGCATCCAAGAGCGGATCGTTCAGTTGAAAATCGCCGATTATTCCGCGCTTTCATGTAAATGGGTTAAATACAGTTAATATGTTGATTATTATGTATTTCTGTTGATTGAAGATCATACGATCATGCTCAATTCTGAGCGCCCCAAGCTTTTATTGATAGTCGAGCATAGGTGAAAAAAGGGTCAAAGATAAAAAAAAGACGTTCTATTTTACATTAACCAAAAATATCTACTTTTAATAATTAAAATTTGTAATATATTATTATTTATATAATACATTATATTATATATCATTGTAATTATATACATTATCATTAATTTCTACTTTTTGGAATTTGATTTTGTTACACGAAAAGTTGAAAGTTTTATGAATATTTTTTTTTTTTTCAAGTTGCATCACTGCTCCGGAAGTGGAAGAAATATCGATTTCCGTTTTGCAATCTCGCAGAGAGTTAAACCAACCCAAACAAAAGCGTGCAATAAAATTAATTCACTGCACTGTCTATCGAGATGTAATTTTGTCCGGCGTGCGATCGAGGGTTCTAAGTCCAATCGATGTGCTTCATCATTCCATTTTTTTTAAGAATAACCTAGATCTGATTGGAGGATGTCTTTCGTGTGTGGTGATTTATCAATTTTATACGAATCGTACGGTAAAAGTATTCAGTACCGTTGAAAATGTCGGGATAGTTTTTCGAATGTTGCGATCGGCACAAAAAGTTATGTATCTCTGGATGAAAAAAAACAAAAATGTCAAATTGCTGAAGAAACATTCGGATAGGGATCAACTTTGAGTATTTTTCTTTCAAGCTTCTACAACTGTTTTTTCGTATCACATTGACATTGACTATAAATAATTTATTTGCCATTTTTTTACTAACGAAATTAACGATTCGTGGATTTTTTTTGTTCGGGGCGAAAAAGAAATTTAAGGGCAACTCAAGAGCAAATAATACATCGTCAGCAAAATAATATTTCACTTTTAAAAATAGAGTTGAAAAAATGATAGGGCTACAAAACAAAAACTGCAAACAATATTCCCGAAAAATTAATTTGAGAATTTTTCCATCTTCGTTTCGTACAATCTTTTTTGATTTCACGTATTTTTTGTTTTATGAAAAAACCAATACGAGTACAGTGTGCCGTTTTGCTTCTAGAAAAAAAAAAATTAATTCCAAACGATATCCCGAAAAATTAATTTCAGAATTGTTCTTTCTTCGTTACATACAATCTTTTTGTTCGTATATTTTTTTTGTCTATTTCGCAAAGAGGAAACAAAGAAAAGCGTTTTATATTAGCGGTTGCAATAAATAAAACGTGGAGGTATATTCCACAAGAAGGATATGGAATCTGGTTCTGTTCTCCTTGAAATGCTGTTCGGTATTCTTGATTGAATCGTTCTTGCCACAATACGTAACTTCCTGTGTCGTTTAAAAGCTTCCTTGAGTCATCCCAAACCTCTGGCCGGGTTTTCGTGCGTACATACGCAAGACGTGTAGGTGTGTATTACGAAATATCCGCGAACATTGAGTTACGAGAAATACGTTTTTTTTTTCACGCGGCACATATATATGATTGATGAATCATGCGTGAGCGTGCGAGCGATTATAGTTGTGTAATGTACCTAGTACGACGAATTATAATGACGACCGATGTTGTTCGTTTGATGCGAGAAGAAGGAAATGAAAAAAGATTTGTCCAGGATGGATGTAGAATAAATGTTCGGTTGATTTTGTATAACTTAACGAGTGTGTAAATATATACACGTTAACGGGTTATAAATTATTATTTATCGCGTGAGATGAAATTCGATCGATGTCTGGATCGCTCATTCCACGTAAAATAAAAAGTTAAGGGTTTAAGCTACTGTGAAAACGCAAACGTTTAAGATTGTTGAACAAAATAATTCTCCATTTAAAAATTAATTATGAGTTAAAAGATAAATTCTCTTTGAATGAGGAAGGTCATTTGATCGACCTGGATCGTTCATTACACTTGAAATAAAAAGTTCAGGGGTTAAGCTACTTTGACGAATCATGTTAAAAAAAATTGATTTTCCATTGAAAAAATTTATTTTTCTTTAAAAAATTGATTGTGAATTAAAAAAGAGTTTGTCTTTGAACGAGTAAGATGATTTGATCGGCCTTCGAACATCTATTTGTATTTGCATTTTGGGAAAGCCACGCACTGAATTTTTGCGGAAAATGATAAATGATCGCAAAATGGATTCGATCATTAAGAGCTGTACCGTGTCCTTGATCGTTGCCTCGATCAACCGATGCCATTGTTCTGCAAAAACATCAGTTTTGTCTCATACTAGATCGTATTGTCTCAAACTTGCCTGACCCGTATTTGATAGTGGGTTTCAGTAATCGAAAAATCGTTTTGATTTTTCTTTGATTTTTTGTTGACAAATGGCATTTTTGTTAACGGCTAAAAGATATAAAATGTTATAAAGAAATCCGTCAGTCAAGGCTGAAATAGTGTTACATTGAATAAGTGCATTAAATTTCGTTTCATTCGCTTGAATGTGGATAACTCGTGTCTTGAAGAAAAACGCTTTTGAAGTTCTATCAGGATCCGGTGAAGGTCCAGCGATACATTGAACCATCCTTTTTTGAAAAAAGTCACTGCAGCTTGACCTCTTGAAGAAAGAATAGCAAAAATGTAACTGAGGCGTAGAAGCTTTTATTTTTCAGTCACGATAACCTCACCGTTTTAACCCGATTACGCGGTCACGAAAATCAAACTCGGAGATACTTCATTCAAAGGACTGCAACAGCTTTCTTGCGTGATACAACGGAGCGTTCGAGCCTGTCGCTATTAAATTGCCTTAGTAAATTCGTACGTGAAAGATTCGAAGACAGGCAGTGAAGTTTTTGTAAAGCCAGGGACGCGTTTTTCGTTGCTCAATTACACCCAAAGGGCGAAAACAGGACAACTCATTTTTTTAGGTTAGTCGGAAACCCCACGTGCCCTTGAGGAATAGTCATGTCGCTGATACATTTACGGCCTTTTTACGTACTGTCGACTTGTCGGAGCGACTCAAGTTATTTTTGTTGCAATCTTGGTGATCAAGATCTTGAGTATGTGTGTGAACTGAAATATGAACGAAAATAACTGTCGACCGTGTCAGTGGCGACACTAATTTACATTATTATCTCGGCAACTAAGTGCGCAAACACTTATAAACTAACGAAAATTATAATCGAGTGGCCAGCGGCGAATCTATAGTGCGCAACAGCCCTTATCGTCCAACTAGACCAAACGTTTGGTGAATACATTCAGTCGCACAACAAAAATGAACGTTGCCGCAACAGGATTCGTTTACGAACGTTCATCTCGCGAGAAAGAACAGATTACGTGTAGTAAAAAGAAATCCATTATTTTCGGGAGTCAACCAATCACAAATCGAGTTAACCAATCGCAAAACTGTTAGAAATTTTGTTTTGGTACGAGTTTTGGTATTTTTAACGCCATCTACTGTAACCCGATCGAATTTGTACAATGTGAGATACAGATAACTAGAGCCATCTATTGGAGATATAATGGACTTCTTTTGACTACACCTAATAGAAATTTGTGCCGGATAATTTCCCTATAACCAAAGATTCCCAAAAATATCTCTATTTTTCCAGCACATCGAAGCGTTCCGCTCCGTCAAATGTTAAACTCGAGGAAACAAGTGAAAGTGACTCAATTCGTAAAACGAAGAGCAAATACGAGAAAAGCGCGGTGGGGATTTATTATGAATTCGTCATGAGGGTAGTTGAGGAGGAACATTGTGCAACATTGATTTCGTACCTGAGAGCTATGGGGTTCCCAGATGTGTTATATTCCTTCGAACGTATCAACCGTTTGCCGAAGCTAACGGTTGCGAGAATGTTCACTCTCAGGTAGTTTCAGCATTATACGGAGTTATTAAGATGGACGCGCTACTCGGGGCACGGAGGAGAAACGAAACCGCAAGCTCAAACGTTAAGTGGCCACAGTTGTGTGTAATGTATCGAGAGAAACCGAATAAAATAGGGAAAGATGATCGTTAACCCAATTTGCATTTTGGGTTCACGATCACTAGTTCTCGGATGCAGAAGTGTATTATAATATAAAAGAGATCACGAGAGAGGATGAGAATGAGGAACGGAGAAAGACGAGAAAAAAGTATAAATACCAATAGGTACTTATAAAACACTATCTTATAAGGATATAGTATTCCAAATGAAATATTCCACAAGGCGATACTACGTATTAATTTATCGAAGCTAAAGTATTGAGGACGAAAAAGGCTAGTAGTGGCGAATCTTTTTAATTTCAATCGTGCATATAAGTATGATATATGTATTTATTTATAGTTTGACAAGAGCGTACACGGGTAACCTCGAAAACTATTTGGGAAGTGGTTATAAAAAAGACACACACACACACACACACACAAAATGATACAAACTTTGATGCTTTATTATTAAGGCGAAGGAAAAACTGAAATAGCCGAGAGATAACCTCAAATTGTTTGACCGAGATTTTTCGGCAATGAATATTTTTTAGTGTTCATCGACGCTCGTTTTAACCTAAAAAATGTAAATATCTGTGAGAACACTGGTTTCTAAAGTTTGTAAGGTCAATCTTCTATATGTCCTTAATAAGCGGTTCACACGTCTCCGGTGTGAAGAATCACCTCGCATCTTCAATGCATTCTGCCCACTAATTTCGTGCCATAATCTAGAATTCGGTGTGGATACATCAGATATCATTGATCAGGGAACGTGTCCGAAAAGATGTTCGTTCAGAAAAATTACGTTGCTCCAATTGTGGCTGAAAAGTTTCTTGGGTTCAAACCAGTCTTTTCGATGCGTTTTCGGATAACAAACGTTCGTCCGCCACGTCGCTTAGATGACAACTGACGATTCCTGCGCACAGCATTTTGGTGGAAGGGTCCTGCCACCTTGTGGTGGAAAGTACCCTCTAACGGTTTTCAGGAAGGAGTGTAGCCGTGCACGCTTTTGTCAAATAGACTGTACATTACAACTAAAACCCGTTTACAATTTCAATGCTCTTTGCGTCGTAAAAAAAGTGTTTCGACTAAACTTGTTTGGGTTACGACTACTTTTTTTCTAATGATAACTACAATTTACCGAATGTCAAGTCCGAATGCCTATTTGAAGTGAGGGTTAATTTGAAGTACGATACATTATTTATGTCGAAATATGTCAGTTAAAACTGCTTTCACGTGGCCGTTCGAGACCCAAACGAAACCAATCAAAATCCACTCACAGGTGGCTTCAGAGAGCTATTCTCATTGGGTCGTTTGGATTTAGAACCGTCATTTCTGAACGGTATTGACCAGTAAATTGTAGCTTTCATTATGGAAACTAGTTGCAACAATGATGGTTACTCAGGACTAGTTTTGACTAGGTAAAACTCGTTTTGAATTGAAAACGGGTATTAACTTGTAATATATGAATAAACACACACGATTTTACCTGCCACTTGGTGACATTTGAGTTTTCTTTGGACAAAGGAAACGGAGTCAATGCGACTTGTAATAAAGGGTAGATCCTGATTGAAATATTCATAGTAATGTTAATATTGATAGCATATATTTCTATTAATCGTTACTACAAAAGAGAAGAACACCGTTAGACAACCAGCCTGTTTTTATGCTTCCTGGTATTAATTTATGAAAAATTTTCGAACTTTCATCCAATCAATCGAAAATTGTTAAATTCTTTACATTGCGATTTCACGTAAAGTCATTTCAGATCGCTGCAAGTAAAATCGGAAGTGAGAATTGAAGGTTAGGAAGTTCCGGCGCGATTATAGCTAAACGATCCAAAATAACAAGAAGCATCTTCCAAGAGAGAGAGAGAGAGAGAGTGCTCGTACAAATTATGATATTTTTCATACATAACGACGATACACTTAGACAAAAAGTAGATGCCATCTTTTCTATTAGCACGCATTCACGATTGGAGTGGCAGTTCACAATTCCTTTATTACAAAAAAGGCCGAGGCCTCCGGGAGCGTTGCGTCAGTCTCACGATTCACACGAGTTCTTTATTGTTGTATCATTTTGTACGTGCGATTGGTCTTACAATCGTAGGAAGACGCGATGGTTCGGCCGGCCTTAAATATTCGTCCCGGCTCTGTTATCGGTCACCAAGTATGTCTAAAATCTGCAAATAAAAGAAAACAAGATGCAAGTCTCCGTCCAGTACGTTTTTGTTTTTCGTGTTGGTATCGATGAGAACAAGCTAAAATCGAGATAAGGCTCGCGTCGATTGTTTCGTTTGTCCTCATTGGCTAATTCTGCGCATTTGACATGCCAAAAAATCTGTGAAATTCGTTGCTGCAACATTCATCTACAATTCAAAATCCCAAGTAAGTTTTCGATGTGCGTGGACGATCATGTCGGATGACAAATTTCAAATCGTGCGTGTGAACGGTTTGACGGCTCAGAGGATCAGTTTCCGAATCGGTGATAACATCGCGGCGTTTGGTGCTGCGGCCGGAGTGAGTACTTTTTTTCATCGAAATTGCAACAACGGACTAACTGAGGAAGTCATTACTAATTCTTTTTTTTTTTTATGAAATTTTCACGATGATGATATTGGCTCTGTGAGGAAGTTCTAGGGCGGTGAGACGGATTAAGGTATTACTGGATAAATATTAAAAAATCTCCAAACCGTCTGAAGATTTGAAAAATATTACCTCTAGATGGAATCCATAAATTATTGTAGAATTTTTCACTAAATAAGTGAGCAGTTATAAACATATGAATTTAACACGGTTGCCGTAACGCTGGAACTAAATGACTGGCTAATGTTTTATTAAATTAGCTATTAATAAGGCTAGAAATATACGGCATGATTTAGATTTGTAATTCCACGATACTCTCATTTTTAACCAACATTTTGCACGAAGATATTCATCCAGTAATATCCTTAATGACGGGATAGCGGAATAGTACGCAGTCTCGTGACTCTAGTTGTGTACATTCCGTGTTTGGAGGGAAGACGAAAAATAACGCGTGAAATATACGCCGTCCGAAAACTATCAAACGTCATCATTCAGTGCAATAAACCTAATTCTCGCGAATTATATGCCCATAAGAGTGAGCATGGAGTTTTTCAAAAATCAATCTCAGCACAGTTATGGATAATTCAATGTGTTTTAGAGGTATGTACGCGGAGGTTGATGGCATGATTAACCTCAAATAAACTGTTAAAATAACAGCCCTGCCGATATGCGTGTTTTTCGTAATGTTTGTAAATTACGTTATATTTGTCGAGCGAACGGAATATCTTGATAATGAAAAAAAAATTAGTTCACTCGTACTGAGTTATGACCGTTGGCAGCCATTTGCAATAATTGCGAACTAATTAATGGTCGTCAGTGACGGACGTCGTAAATTGTATTTCTTCAATAGCTGCTGATAAAGCTGAAATGCAAATTTCCTATGGTCGACTCATGAATACTTGATACGCATTAGAAATTACTACGTGAGTGCAAGAGAGATAATTGAAATTTCCGAACGGAGGTTTTTAAAAAAATGTATCATGTTTATAAAAAAAGAAATTTATCATGTTGCGTGTCAGTGAATTCTACAAAATCCGATGTTTTGGTTTCCTAACAAAATTGAGGCACCTACAAGAAACTCTATTTGTATATTTTTCTATGGAACATATCTTTGATATACACTCTATGTGCATTTCAAACATACGTTCCAAACAAGCTTTTCATCAATCTAAACAAACATAAGCAAAAATGTGCATAAAAATAAATGGTACAAGTTGAATTCTTGAAGTAATCTATATATCCATTTTAATGATTACTTTTCTACTACAATGTACGTTCCTGTAAAACTGTACGTTCCAGCGTTAGATGTTGGCTTGTAACATACTGCGTCAAGATTCAGGTTATTGCCAACAGTGGGAAATAGGCACGACATTTCCGATCAGCACTGCAAACATTTTCTTGGTTCTTCCAAATCTAGACAATTTTGGTTGCTGTAACATCCAGCCATTCTACTATCAAAATGGACCACGATTGCCCAAAACGAAAAGTACTACTCATTTCTTTCTAGGACTTTGTTCTAATTGTTAAAATTGATAATTCGACTGATACATTTCCTTCCGACAGACAACAATTCCTTCTACAGACGAACCACCGGATAAAAAGGCAAGGGCAAGTGATATAGTCGAGCCGATACATTCTAAAAGTGACATTGTCACGAGCAGTGACAATATTAGGAATCCATTGGGCGATGTAGATAGTGAAAAAACGATTAATGTTGCCGAAGAGACTTGTAAAGTTCAAGACAAAATCACTGGAAGGTATGTCCGATAATGGTTTACTCATAAAGAAATTTTCATCAGATAAAGTGATGAGTTATTGAGTAGAAAGTATCTTTTCGAAATACTTCCACGTGTGATATAAAAAAAAAAATACAAGAATTGTCCAGAAAAGCAAAAAGAAAACTTTCATAGATTACAGCTTTTTGCATTGCGAAACAATTTTGAAAATATGAATTCCCTGAGTTGTCGAAATGTTTTCTAGTGATCTCAATGGAAATAAGACGATCCGTGACATCTGGGTGCATCCTGACAAGAGTAGGATGCACAATGCCGACAACTCGATTAACACTTCGGAGGAAAATTCATCGACGCGGGTGCCACACGCGAACGGTGTAGCCGATGTATCAATACTCGAGCAAGCTCGAAACGAAAATCGTGACGAGGCTGGAAAAAAGATAAAATGGGATTGTGGTCGACACTTTAGCGACCAGACTGATCAGGGAAGCAGTGAAACGCCGGAGAATGAGAAAAGGGATGATGGGGCATTAAGTACAGGGCAGGAAGATGATCCAACCGCAGAGACCAATGTTTCACCTGAGGAACCACCACGGAACAAATGCGCTTATGGATCTCGATGCTTCAGGTAAAACCATTTTTCGTAGTGTACTCAATTCTTTAAAATTTTTTTAACATCTCGCAATTGGTTATGATCTGTATTTTAGAAAAACAAAACAATTCCATTTGTGAGCTATATACTGAAAAAAAAGATTTTGTAAATTGTAGCTGATTTTCGCGATGGCGTAAAACTTCTAGACGAAAGGTTGTATCGAATCGAAGGACAAGTATTTTGCGGCGTGAAGTCTTTAGTTTACAAACTTTGTTCTGATCGCATGTTTAGAGTTTCCATCAATGAGTAAACAATAAAAAGTATTTCATCCAATCGTGATAGAAACTGAAGCTGAGAGCAAAATATTCTTTTAAAACGAATTTCGACGGTTTCAATACGCGGTTCAAAAAGCCTGATTATTTGTATTTTATTTGGTGTTTGGATGAGTTCTGTTCCTTGTTCTTTCAAATTGTTTGAGTAGTGTATACGCACTAGCGCTGGGAGGATGTGTCATACCATAATTATATACATGTACAGACGGAAGTGATGACGGAGACATTCTATTTCAGACGAAATTCAAGCCACAAGGCTCAATTCAGCCATCCGGGTGATCCGGATTATGACATTCCGGATACAAGACCCGAGTGCCCTTACGGAATTAGGTGTTACCGTAAGAATCCTGATCACAAGCGAAACTACAAACACACCCGTGTACGTTCGATTCGAGCACAGACCCCCATAAGAGGTCGCGCATCCGATGCTGCATCCGGCACCGAGCAATCCTCAGCCGAGGAATCCGTCGACGAATCCGAATACGAGCCATCTATTGGGGCTACCTCGGACGAGTACAGGAGCGACCTGGACGGTTTTAGTGATTTCGACGCCATCAGTGACGTCGAAGATGACAAATAATCAACGCGAAGCTTCAAAATTTACAAAAGTGTACGGTCTCTTCTCGGCATAACCAATTAGGCCCAATTAAGTATTTTTTTAAATGGATGACACGATGTTTTTTGTGCGCAACAAATCACAGGAAAGGAAAGTGATATTTTTTTTCTAAACAAAGATTCCGTGCTTATTTTATTTTTCATTGGCAATGTACATTTTTTTAACCCATCATATTTGTCCACGAGTAATAATATTTGCAAGTTGGATCAATGAGTGAATTGTGAGAAAAATGGGCCGCCATATTTTCTTTCCAGGTATCAAAAAATTTGAAGATCAAGAAGGAGAAGACCTGATCACTATGAGTACAAACACTATTGGAAATGTCCTTTTTGCAGTTGCATGTGGTGTACGTTAAATCTATTTTTGAAATAAACATATCGAATGTATATTTTTATATGGCATCATTAAAATGAGCTTTTTTCGAATGATGAAGTTTACAGATTAATTGTTCTCAGTAGGCAATATGTGTACGATACTTCTGAAGTAAGTTCAGTAGGCTTGATAGCCCTCGTCGGTCTCCAGTGGATAATCGTCATTCGCAACACTGGCTAGATCAGCGAGCATGTGTTTCGGCATCTCGCTTCCGCGTACTTTGATCGTGTAGCACACGTTTTCCATTTTGATGAGGCTCTGCTTCAGAGTGTATAATTTTTTGCTGACCTCCTTAGAGGTGAGGCCTACACAACCAAGAAATCCTTTGTAAACATCTCTCACGAAGTTGCAAGTGTGATAACAGCTGGCTATGTCTCCGCTAGCCAGATCATTGATGCATTTCCGCATAAGCTCGCCAGTCAGATCGGCTAGGCCCAAAATGTACTCGTTAGGCGTGACCAATGTCTTTACAATTTTGGGCGGTTCAGTGTTCAATGTATCCTCGTCCTTGTTGGTATTCTCTATCGTGTAGGTCAGACTGTTCTCAAGATAGCTCCAATCCTCTATACTTGTGTCGACTAAATACTGAAAAAATGTCATTGCCTCAATGAATTCCTGCAATCCCCCTCTGTAGGCTCGCATATACTGATAGGTGTCCTGGCCATCTAGCTCCAATGCGATGTGTCTGAACAGGGTCTTTGTCATATGATCCAGTCTGGTTTTGGCCTCCCGCAATGTAGCTTCCCTCTTGCTTTCCTTGTCGATCGAATGCAGGAGGAAAATGATCCGTTTACTCTCTATAGTCACATCCCTGCAGAGTTTAACTATTCTCTCGTAGCGATCGTGTTTTTCATCAAGCTCAGCTGCGTAAAGTCTGAACTGTTTGATCACGACGCTGTCTGGATCCACCGGCTCTAGATTGCTACTAGTTTTGTTGTCCATGCTGGGCTTGTTCTTGTGTCCATATTGATGATGATTGCGATTTCTGCGGTTCCCATTGCCGGTATCTGATTAAATAAACTTTGCATATTTTTCTCTCGCAGACCTGAAGTTAGGTCGATCTTTGTCAACGCGCTTTGGGAACTCGGTTGCAAAATCGATTCCCACTGCAAACGCATTTGAGATACTGTTATACTCGTTAGCAAAGAAGGTTAGGGCAGAATTGCAAAAAAACGACTTGAACGTTTTGTTCAATTATAGGAGCGAAGGGCCGGTGCACGAGTCAAAACAAATATGTCGGAGGTGTCAGTAGATTTATATGCGGATTTTCCGCAATTGTTGTGAACGAATCCTAATGTAAAAAATACATGCGAAATATGTACATGTAACGTGTATTTTTTAAGGCCGGGATAAAAGAGTGACGCGATTAGTGGCTCGATGAAAGACGAAACATTTGTTTATTTTTCATACGTTTAATTGGATTATCGTGATTCGATAAAATTGGATTGTGCTTACGACTTCGTCCTTGAAACATCGTCAAATTCACGAACGTGTCGAGTTTCGTCAAGATGGATTTATCACTTTTTTATATCAGATGTAGTCTCTTGTTTATTATTGTCACGAGTGGACCGGTTTTTTCATGTGTTTGAGGCCTATGAAGTATAAAGCTCAGTGACAAAAGTGTATGAAATGAAACGAGTCTTGAAGATCAGAGCCTCTGTGACAAGAACGGCGTAAGTTCTTAGATCACTCAATGGGTAATGCAGAATGCGCAGGAGGAGAGTGTTCGGTAGTTGTAATCCCACTTGATGGTAAAAAACAGCCATTTCATTGTCGGTACATGAATTAGATTGAAATGACTTCTCACAATCTGTAATTCCGTACATATCTGTGTACGCCGTCCGATGTTATTTATTTTTCGATTGCAATGTCGCGATCATAAGTTGCGGTTTCATATTATCTGCGAAAGCCTCGCAAACAGTGAGTTTATAGGAAAATGATTGCAATTGAATGTACAAAGTTAACATAATCTTACAAATTTTCGAAAATAATTTTCTCCTAGATGATTAAGTTTTATTGAGAATATCAAATATCAGGCTTTATAGAATTTTCTAACTAGTATTCAGGAACGAAGTGACAATGTTGCCTCGCGGTAGATAGCTGTAGCTCGCACTAATTATGTTTTACCGACGTAGCCTCGGCTCCCTCGTCTCCCTCGACCACCCTCGTCGCGGGTACCGCTCTCTCTTAAACGGATTATATTTCGATTAATAGAAATATGATCACCGTTCAACAGAGAACGAGTATCTCTTTTTCTTCCCGAAAAATCACCTGTTTCAGAAATGCGTTGTTATTTGCAATTCAGCTATCTCTCTCGCATTTATGGCGCCTCGGTCGATGTGACGTTGGGCCTTAAAAAGTGGCCTCACATCGCGGTTCTTTTGCAACGGACATTTAAGTGTTGCAAAAGGTGTAAATTATTTTGCCTAACGGACGTTTAATAGTTAGACAATAGTTTCGACCTTTAATAGAGATATTGGAGATACAAAGTTGTCACTGAACGATTTTCCGACCTGCTGTATCGAACATCAACATTTTTTAAGGAACATTGCCATAATCCTTACACTTCGAGTAGCAATTTTCGAAAATTTGTACAAGAATCGGAAAAATAGTTGTCAAATGTCCGCTAGGGTACTTTCAAATTGGCAGCAATGCGAAAACAGTCGAACGTATGATACATACGTCACATCCAAGTTGCCGTTTCGTACCCATTTAAACAACTGGGCAGCTATTTGAAAATTGAAAGTCGGATTGTGGAAATGTCAATTTGGAAAAAAATTGCCAAAATGTAAGTACTGAGATGTTTTCATGATCCAGGATTACATTCCACTTTCGGTATTTTCACATACAATTCGTTGGACAAAATTTCGTATCTAACAAAAGTTGGTACTATGTTTTCTCCCTGGTAACCGTTAGATGGTAAAATCGGATACGATCCGTTAGTTCTTGGCGGACCTTGGTCGTGGGCGCACGTCTATTGTGCGGAAATCGTGTTGAAAAAAGTTTCACTTGTATAAAGAAAACGTTCGGATTGTGTTTCGAACAATGTAATTTTACGGATATTGCCAGCAATCCAGTGTATATTATCCAGAGAACGTATTATCCCTCTTATTAGTAGCTACTGAATCAATCCACCACGAAAATCCACTTGTCGTTACCGATAGTTGATGCCAGCTATTGAGGAGACCGCGTTTTCGTCTTTTCTGTGTAAAGATCGTTATAATAATTTTGGCGTGTTATTACGCTTGTGGATGTTTCCGCTCTCCAAAAGGATGGAGAGTTACGAGTTACGATGCTTTCAACGATAAACAATGAGGGTGAGCGTAACGAACGCGATGGCGCTGCTCCACCGGAGAAGTCGGGTAATCACTGATCGCCATGAGGATAAAGGAACCAAAACGAAGATTCCTTTCGAAAGGTATTGTTTCCTTGGATTGATGGTTTTCAATTTCGCGGTGCTATCTCAATTGGATACGGACCGGCGTTCGCAAAATTTACCGATAAAGATGCCTTCGGGCTGTTTGAGCTTGTCCGTCGTTTCCTCGTGTAATAGAGGGAGATGAACATAACGAGAGCTCTAGAGGGCGCGGCGGTCGAGGAGGGGGGGGGGCGGAGCGACACGGAAAAGGAGCGAGAGAGGGAGATATATATATTTATACTAAAGAAGAGCGAAGTCTCTTGCTGTTCTCCTTTGCTTTCGGGCAAAAGATAAATTTAAGCTATCCGCAATACGCGAGATTTCGGCACGTACGTGGAAAACTTTCGACGCGCCAAATCGTTGTCCCCCGATTCACGACCATAACTTTAAAGATAAACAACTGGTTGATATCTTGTTTTCTTCGAGTTTCATCAGATCTCCCGTTCGGGGTAACCAGGAGCAACGCCAACGTAATATTATTCTCGTGTGACCCTCTTTGATTATCCTTGCAACTTCAGAGCTACTTTCCTTTTTTCATCGTTCTTTCTTTCCTCATAATTTCGTTCAGTCTTCCCGTAAATCGAGAGAAGCCGCTCGAACGATTATTCCAAAGAAAATACGAGGATGTTTTTCCTTCACTCAAACGTTTAATTACGACAGGCTATTTTTTAATCGATATCATCATTGAATACTCCAGCGAATATTCCAGAATTTTTATTATTCGTAAATATCCATCGAGTAATAAAGCCTTAAATGGGCTTATACTGCTTAAGTGACACGAAATGAAATAGCACATTCGGCCAGTGTACTAAGTATCAGCGATTCTATCGAACTGTAAATATATTTTAAAGGTACTTATCTTTTCGCACGCGTGCCATGGAATAGACCCAATATACAACAGCCTGACGGACAAATGTTTTTTTTTCGCACCTGTTTTTTTTTGCTACTGGCACCAACATGGGGAATTGGGGAGGAAGCAAAAATAAAAGAGCGCGGATGGGGAAGGGGAGATGTTCTTTCATTTATAGTTCAGGGTTTTGAGGGCGGTTGTAGCAGGAGACTCAATGTACGGTTTCTCAGCCCGAGTGTTTCGTGCAAATCCCACGCAATTAAGAGAGTACGAGGTACGCCGGAAACGAAGCCATTGAATAAACATGACTTCCATACACCCGGAGGATTTCGACGTTCGACGAGAGTAACGCCGGGTTCGCGGAGAATTTTTTGTTTGTTTCTTCCACGTTCCTCCACTCCCACGAGACTCTCCGTTTTTTTTTCTCTTTATTTATCGATGTTCTAACTACACTCAGGATAAATCCACCTCTAGCGATACCGCGAGAAGGAATGCCGTAGCGCTGTAAACGAGTCTTCGGGGAAAAAATAAAAAATAAAACCAGGCGGAAAACGAAGGAGCAATCCCGGCGCGACGGTCCGAGGCGAGTGTGTTTTTTTTTTTTTTTTGGTTATGAAATATCGTGTCGAGAGCCCTCACTCAAGAGGAAGCTTTTAGGTTCGATGCTTTTTTTGAATTCTTTTGTTTTTTAACCAACTTGTTTTTTTCGTTAATTATTTACTTCCGGTATTTTAGCTTCCGATTTGCATAGAGCTGCATCGTGTTTTTCCTCTCGTGTTTATTATAAAATGTTTCTCTTTTGTTGGGAAGTATCTCTATTAGACATATTGAAGCCCAATCTTATGATGAGATAATGATGACAATAATAATAATAACAACTTTATTATTAGAAAAGTAATGATTATCAACTTTTAATATAAAATGATATTATTAAATTCAATATTAATATTAATATTGATTTTATTAATATTAATATTGAAGATTGGAAATTTATTAGAAAAACGGAAAATCGATAACACCAATTATTATCATGACGTATATTAATATTAATAATGAATTAATATTAATATTTTATATTAATATTAATTATTATTATTAACGTATATTAATATTAATAATTATTAACTTATTAACGTATATTAATATTAATAATGAATTAATATTAATATATGTCATGATAATATATTAATATTAATAAAATCAATATTAATATTAATATTGATTTTGATCAAAGGTAGTTATAAAATTTAATAATATCATTTTATATTAAAAGTTGATAATTAATTAATATTAATATATGTCATGATAATAATTGGTGTTATCGATTTTCCGTTTTTCTAATAAATTTCCAATCTTCTAAGAAATTTTTCTAATAAATTGGAAATTTATTAGAGAAACGGAAAATCGATAACACCAATTATTATCATTACATATATATTGATATATATATAATAGAGTTTTATTTCCATAACTTGTTATTATCATTACATACATTAATATTAATTTATTATTAATATTAATATATGTAATGATAATAATTGGAGTTATCGATTTTCCGTTTTTCTAATAAGTTTCCAATCTTCTCGTCGAGACTTTTCGTCACTTTTCCTAAAGAATGTACGAGCATTTTTCCTACTTTCGGTCATAATAAACATTCGCATTTGTCAAGATACCAAAATCTTCAAGGTAATAGTCGGGCAAAATCTTCGCGCGTCTTCAGACGTGTACAAAGTAGATATTTTTTTTTTTTTCGTAAGTCTACCCTGAGTCTTTCCCTTTCTTTCGACTTGGTCCGGATAACGCGTAGTATATTATAATCCTTTAATAAATTCACCAGAGTCCTCCATACGTTGAGCAAACCGAGGTTTTATGAAGTTCAAAATGAGCCGAGTGTCAAAACAAAAAAAGACTGAAGGTTAAATTTCGCTCAGACTTGGGAACGCCAATCTTTAGGATCCCGCGTCCTTTTCTATATTTTCTACGGTTTATTCGTGCAATGTCGGATTCTCTTGAATTTCATTCTCTTTCTCGCTTATCGTAGATTCCCTTAGTTTTGACACTCGCATCGGCGTCTTCGAAGAACTTTTTTTTGGTATTCACCCGGCTCACGATTCTATTCTATTGGCCTGTACATTCTCACCAGGCCAGGAGGACTACTTCGCCTAAATAAGTCAGCTGCAGTAGTCTGCGTTTAACGGGCTGCTCTGCAACAAATTTCGGCCATTCTCGTCGTTTCCAATCTTTCATTTTCACCCCCCCCCCCTCACCCAAACCCGTTCCTCTGGCTTTTTCGTATTGCAAATTTTTGCCTTTTGCAGATTTGAATCGTTCATGCTCCTTCATTCAAGTATCTACTTAAAAGTTTTCACAAATTGTTCTTTATAAGAAATTCCCGATTGATCGTGGCGAAACCAAAGATTTAGAATTTACCACGAAATGGGAAATTTTCCGATAAGGGTTCACTGTGAATTCTTTTATTTATCGTACTTTACGAATTGTTTTTTTTTTCGCAATGAAAATGTACATGAACTTACTTTGATATTTATGGAGTAACGTATCATTAATTTAGTTCGAAGAAAAATTATTGAGCGAATTAAAAAAAAAAAGGTAACAAAAAAAGCTTATTTTCGTGAACGTCACAGCGAGATATTTCTTTAAATAAAATAAAAATTCCTTTTGGTCCTGTTGAATGAATTTTAATTTGGGACAGCGTCCGTTGTGTACTTCTCTTTTTTCGACGTGACAAAGGGAATCCTGAAGCAAGAACGGAAGTGCCATATTTGATGAAGCCGCCGTCCTCGATCCGTCTTCTCTTTCGACATAACTTTCCCGTTGCACTTTCGTGAATTACGGAAATACAGACGTTCCGTATTCGATATAGAAGTACCTATATTATACGTACTCGTGATTTTTACGCATGCAAACGTTTTTTTCATATTTTTTTGTTTCCTTCGTCTTTTTCGTCCTCTCGTATTCAAGAGCTGCACCGGGATACAGAACGTTGTTTATCTCTGAGTTTCTCGTTTTCGTCGTCTTTGTCGGTTTACTACGAAGAGGCAAATTCGTTCTCGATATCACGTGCGTCTGTTATATGGAAATTGGAAAGACACACATCGACTACTGCGATATATTGCCATATGGTAGACGAAAGAGGAGATATTTTTTGAAAATAAAGCTGGGCGTTGGAGGGAGACGGTTTTTTCATGCACCGGTCGCTAACGCATATTGGCTTTATTAGGATCGCTTGATATTAAATTTCCCCGCGAAAGAACGAGACGTTTCAGCTTTTTTTTTTTTTTTTTTTTTTTTGGCACTCGATGAGTCCTTTTGGTACTCGACTGATCCCCTCGATAATCTTGTACGCGTTGCTTCGATTATTGGATAAATAGCAGATTTTTTTTTGCATTCCTGTTATTCTCGTTCGAGTTTTATCGAATATATTATATCGTGCCTGAGAATTCACGAAACCGTGTTCGCTATTGGGGCCAAAGGGAAGATCGGTGCAGCTGTAAATGGCTTCCTCTCTCTCTCTCTCTCCCTCTCTCTCTCTTGCGTAATGGTTATCGATATACCGTTTGTCGATTCTCCATATCATCCTTGATGCCTTCTCTCATCGCAAAGTGCTGCGATCCGGTGCTTATGCAGCAAAGCATCGAGCATTTCGGGTCTTTGCCTATATCTATCAGCGGAAAATGCTCGAGGAAACCAGGCTGCCGATAACATATAGCGACTAGGAATTCGAATAGTTCGCGGCCTTGCGTTACCTTCGTCATTTTATATTCTACACACGATGTTTTTTTTTTTTTTTTTTATTCATTTTAATGGCAAAACCGAATATGCGCTTGTGTGTATGTGTAATCCGTATATATTCGTATATCCAACCTTATACCGGGTTTTCGCTTTTTTTGGAAGCCATCTTCTTTGCGCGTTCGTTTTTTACTCGGGATTTCTTTTTGCACGAGTCGAGTGGTTCATGGACATAAAGAATTTTGAAAAATTGCCACATTTGCCATCGATGGGAAGAAACATTTTTTGACATACATAATCCAAACAAAAACGTCGAATAAGTTGAAATTTGTTTCGCTTTTTCTTGCGATTTTTCTTACTTCAAAAATGCTGCTGATTTACTTACCGGAGAGCGGTGTGTTGGAAGTTCGATTCGGAGAAGAAAGAAATTTTATAAAGTATTGAAGAAGAGGGCATCAAAATCATGATATAATAAAATTTCGGAGAATACTGAAAATTAGGAGAACAAAATTAGGATTGTAAAAAAGTCAAGTTTCGTAAAATCATGAAAAATTCAGGAACGAAAAAGCAAAATTCTAATATTTTGAAAAAATGAAAATAAACAATTAGGGAAAAAAGTACAATCCTGAAATTTAGAAGAAAAAAATAATAAGGGGAGAAAAGTAAAACCCTGAAATTTAGCAAAATCCTGAAGATGATCGTGGAAAAATGGCAATATTTTGAAATATCATAAAATACTAAAAATACTAAAAAAAAAAAGCATGTATTTCCGGTCAGAGATAATAACGAAAGGGTGTTAACACGAAATCGATGTGTATTTATTTATATACAATATTTACAAACGTGTATCCAATCGTGCTGCCTTAAATGTATATTGTCGTACTAGTCCGAAAAAAAAAAATGCAAAAAAAAGGTCGTACGCCTCGATGTTGATTTTGATTCAACGGTTTTGGTTCTCGTTTTACTTTTCGTTCCTCTTTCTCTTCGCGTCCTGTTATCGTCTCTGTTACATTCGACGCCAAGTCCCCGCGCGGTTTACGTTTTATTTCCTTTTTTTTTTCTCCTCGGATTCTACCAGTACATTTGTGCCTTCATTCATTTCGGAGAGCAAGCTGCTCGCCGATTCGCAGTCGCAATATCATCGCGAAATCCGAGTTTCGCGAGTGCTCCGGACGAACGGTGGACGGCTGGCGAAAGGGGGCGATGGGATATCGAGATTTGTCTTTTTTTCTTTTTTTTTTTGCATCGCGATCGGTGCGAACCTCCTCTTTTCCACTGGCCTTTCGTGCGAAGCCTCCATCGCGTATTTCTCCGTGTTCTCGCGAAAGTGCAAACACGTTTCGCGTACATCCGGAACTCACGGAAATTCTACACGTATCGATACACTTGTCTGGTACACTTCGATATTCGATATTCGGTTGTGCTCGACTTTGGTATTCGGCGAGAAGGTGGGATGGAAGTTGGGGCGGGGTGGGGGGGGGGGGGTAGTTGGCCCGCGCGAGTATATTATAACGGTACAAATTTGCTCGTGCGATTGATGGCTCTTCGGCAGTACAGGGGCGGGGGGGGGGAAGAGGAGGAAGAGACAAGGGAAACGGACGGGGTTTGAAATATCGAGACGAGAAGTTTCCGCTCTTTGGAATAATAGGGCGTCACGAGAGTTTGCTGGAATTCTCTCATCGGGACGCGCAAAATTTCCAGCGTACAATTCGTACCCTTCTCGAACTCGATTCATAAGCCCGTCCATTTCTCCTCCTTCGTCTTCTCTCCGTTGTTCTCTCACCATTTGTCTTTCTTGCATTCGCCTCGCCGTGGATAATTCATCACGCGCTTGGCTCTTAAACTTTCGTTCTCTCTCTTTTTTTTTTCTTTTTTGTTTTTTTTTTTTTTTTTCTTCTTTTTCTTTTTTCTCCTCGTCAAATCTCGCGACAAGAAAGAAAGCACTTGCCTTTCGTTTTGTTTTTCGTTTTTTTTTTTTTCTTTTTTTTTCTCGTACGCTATGTCGCGATCCTCGCGAGTATTCTGTACACTGCGTACCGATCACACCCCAGGAGTGATACGGTCGATAAAATTCGAGAACTCCACGTTTTCGTCCACTTCGACGCTCATATGCAACTCTCTTGAATCGCCGATGTTCTCACGATCGTTTCCGAATATCGGCTGGGCCTCTGCAGACTGTAGAAATTCTGGAACATTTCGGTACACTGTTCAAATTCGAACCCGAGTTCCTGCACTTCGCTCAGTTCAAGAATTTCAAGAATCAAGAAAAATCTTTCGACACTTTTTTTTTTTTTCCAGATGAAATTTTCGGTTTCGAGAACGATATTAACGTATTCGGGAATAGAGATATCTGAGACGAATTTGTAAATGTATTTGTATAAATGTATTAAAAAAAATGTTCTTTTATTTAATTTGCTAAAAAGTAAAAAATCGTTTTATTTATGCACTATTGAGGAGAACGTATTAGTAAAAATTAACGCGAGTATTAAAAAGTATTGAAGAATATTACAAATTTATAAAAAATTCAAAGGTTACTAGATATCATTTTTATCTAGTTACCTATATGCGACTAGATAAAACTCTATTTAACCCTTTATAGACTCGTGTGACATTTCTGTAACAAACCTCAACAATCCCGCTAAAATGCATACTAAACATTTTAGATCATTCGAATCAATGTCACTGCGTTGTAACATACCGCATTTTAATACCAAATACAAATCATAGATGGCGGAACTATTAGTTTTAGCAAGTTCAAATTTCGTGTGCCGGTGAAAGTGACAAGTCGAAACTCGTTGAAAGTTTGAATT
>JAPYZI010003183.1:0-18932 GCA_030523105.1 Ophioninae sp. A BG-2022a | reverse complement strand
ATCGCAAAAAAAGAGGCAAAGGGGTATGTATGGAAAAATTTGCAAAAATCGATGGTCCAAATTTGAAATTCTGCCAAAAATCGAAAAATCATCGGATTCTAACGATTAAAAAAGCATTTTGAAGAGAAAATCATAACGAAAACATTGAGCAAAGAGTGAAGTTCCATATCCTAAAGGGAAAAAAGTTATTGACGTTTTAGTGAAAAATCTTTTTTCCCCCAAAAATCGAAAAAAATTTTGATTTTTAATATTTTTTTTATTGGTCTATTTCGATGTAATTTTATCCCCTGAGCACGAATCTGCCATTAATTTTCCCAAATACCCAAAATTTCAATTTCAAAATCGTAAAAATCTTCTAAAAACACGATTTTTTTTTGTGTGCGGTGCTTTCGTCGAAATTTTGATTTTATTTGTCGAATTTACAATCGAAAATTCTCAGTTGATTACAAATATACCCGAGTTTTTGCCGAAAGTACTAAATTAGACTGGGAAACTGCAAAAAGTGGTTCTAGAATATTTTTTTGATATTTTTCCCTAGAAATAGCGAGTTCAAGACGAATCAAATGGTGGATTTGTTGGAATATTAATAATAATTCAGGGGTTGATTTCAGGAATACCCTGTATAACTTATATTAATGATTCGTTAAAAAAAAGACCGATTACTCAAAGTGGCACGGGCGCTAACTTTGCGGCGGTCCTTCATAACAGCTGATCGCTCGTCACGCCGCCATGCGACAGTTCGGGTCGTAGAATACGTGTCTTCAAGCCGCCCGTAAGAACTGTCCTTCTATGTACGCCTGACTTCCTTGGTCGTCGTGCCGGGTCTTATCGAGAGAAACAGATAACTGATGGATTGAATAAAAACGCGCGATAAAAAGCTTATCCCACCTGTTTTATAAGTTCGTTGTGTTGTTCGATGAGAGAATTCGAATCCGACAATGAGCAAAGTCGAAACGTATCAATTGTGTCATCCTGAACTACTGTCGGAAGTAACGCTGCGCGAACTTTTGGCAAATGTAATGAAAAAGTTTGGTTATATTGACAAAAGATCTAACAATACTGTCTATCACTTAACACAGCTGCGCAATGTTTTTCGACAGAATTGCATTGTCCTGCCGATGCTGGAGAACTTGAACAAGAATGAATTGGTCGAAATATTCAAGAGAATAGCGATGCCTTTGCCTCAACGAAGATACAATGCATCCCGAAATTTGGGCAAGAAGTTAAATGATCTCAGAGTGAAAAGGGGGATCGACGTCGCGACTTGCAACGGAGATGCCGATTCTTCGTAAGATCTGTTTCTCCAGCTTACGGATAGTAATTTTGGGATGGGATCTTCTATCAGAAAGACTTTTTCAAATGATCGATCCAAATATCAAGTTTTTTGCGAAGTTTTTAAACTGGAATTCGAATCAGTAGTATTCTGGCTTACAGGCAAGTTAACCACATTCCAGTCCTTTCAATTTACTTTCGATATAAAAACTACAGTGTCTATGACTGATAATTTTTTATTAATTTTTTAAATGATATACAGTGAAACCTCGTTTATACGTTTCTCACTTATACATTTTAACTACTTATACGTCAAATTCCTATCGCCTTGACCTATTCCATTCATAAAGATGGTAATAAAGTTTCAGTTCTACATTTTTGACTTATTCATTTTTTGCACTTGAGCATCATCAATTTTATTATCCTGCACGAATTCGCAGTTTGTTTTTTTGTTCAGTTATACGTTAGTCACATGATTTTCTCTCGGCGAGGAAAGTGTCATGTAAGTGCTCTGGAATGTGTTTTGATGTTTTGTTTACGGTTAGTCGAGGTAATCCGGGCAAGGGCTTTAAAAATTGCCCTGGCTCGTTATTCAATTATTAGCAATCAAACTGTCAATTAGAAAAACAAAGATTCACATAATAGAGGTACTACCATTAAACAACATTGGGAATTATCGACATCTGATCCTCATCTGAAATGTTAGAAAGATTTAAATACATACTGCATTTCACTTCAACGTTATTCTCACTTATAAGTTACATTTGATGTATCTCTTGAAAAACGTATAACTGAAGTTTTACTGTAAACGGCACAATGATGAAAAAACGTTCGGTTAAAAAAAAATGATGATTTGCCGTTTCGACTTTTACCATTTGCTTTCGGAGAAATACGAGTATCTGATCTTTCAGTAAGATATTAAAAATTGTTTAAGCGAAAGGGCAGCCTTGTATATCCCTCACCTTTTTCTCCGAAGCCACATCTTAAGAGAATTACACATCTATTTGAAAATGTTCTTGCTCAACAGGTCAATCACCGACAGTTTAAATCCGGACCCTAATCCGGTAACGAACAGTAGACTAAAGCCACCGATAGCAGAAACTGAAGAAGTTTCGAAGAAGATTCGTCTCTCCGATGAGTGTCACGACGACACAATCGAGAATAATAGGAAGAGACAGAACGAGGTTTGTACTCCCGGTACGGTATTTCAGGATTCGCTCCTCGAGTATACATTTTTCAACCGTCTGATTCCGTTTTTGGCAGGTATCGTCGATTTCGAAATCGAAAAAAAGGCAAAAGATTACGTGGCCTTGAGATCACATCTCGTGCGACAGTTTATACATTCTGAGGGAATGTAACCGAACGACAATTTTGTATGTAAATTGTATGTAACGTGGACTACCCAGGTGGAGAAGTTTTGCAGGCACGCTCGAGGGGGTAAATTAAATCTGTACATTACGAAATTAATTTCCGTTCGAGCGTGTAAAGAACTTTATTGTAGACTTGGCGTGGATTCGTATAGAGACTCGATTATCTTCGTTTCATCACCAAATTTTAATTTAACGTTTCAAGTCCGAACGTCAATCACCAGAAATAAACTAATGAAGCAATAATTCAAGGCCAGCGATAGTTCTATCTCATTTTCCAGAGGTTCATATTCTTCTTTGCAAATATTTTTGATAATTTATCGACAATGGATGATTTACATTCGCGGTCGCCATTCAATTGTGCGAAAGGATCTTCCGGCTGAACCAATTACCAACAGTATTCCTTTTTTCCTTCGACAAATACTGGGAATTATGAATTTGTAATGACACGCAGGACAATAAACAGCACACACAAAATGGTTGCGTTCCAAGTTTGTTTTTTTTAAATATTAATACGATCACTAAACGATACATTCATCTTTGCGTAACTTCGTCGCTGAATTACAGCGTGTGGTTTTTTTTTCTTCGATCTTATAAATCGCATCGGATGGTGTATCGTCTGTCAACGAAATGACTCGTTAGGCAAGGCATACAGGATTTCCTTACTTTTTCATTTATTCTCGTTTTTATTAGCTTCGTTATTTCTCCACAATGTTTCGATCGTATACACAGCCCTGTGTCAATCAAGTTTTACTATCGTGTTTGCTCTCTCTTTTTTTCGTTCCTCGTCGATAGAGGTCGATAAAGCAAACATGACGTAACGCGGTTTGACTCCGGGCGGATCGAAAGAAAATATTTTATATAATCTCTGAATATTCACCTTCATAATATACATCTATGGATTACCGTTGATGCCCGTTTTCAGTTTAAACGAGTTTTCTATTGTAAAAACTATTCTTTTGTTTTCTTCGAGATAATGTATCGAAGCGAAACCAATCAAATATCACCACTCATCAGTGGTATTAGAAACCGATTTTTCACGGTTGTGCGGGTTGGTACGGCTATTTATAAACACTTTTACCTGTTACGAATTTTCTCATTGATTCATCCGCGCAATTAAAATTAGTTCGTACTTAAATTCAGTATCTTCAATCTGTAAATTCAACTTTTATCAGGATAAACTTAATTTATCAGAATAAAATGATATCAGAATAAAGAAGTTACAACGAAGCTGTTCAGTCAGAATTCATTTTTACTAGGAGAAAAGACCTTTAAACGGAAAACTGGTTTTAACAATTTGCACTGCGGTATCGTGCAAATATTATCCCTCTTCCCTTGTATTTTATTTCATCTTTTCTCGTAATTCTTTTTTTTATTTTAGAAAATTCTGATCGTTAAGTGTTTTATTTTAATGAATCACAGTGCGATGCATTAGGTACATGAACTCACCGCCTGAATCTGTGGGTACCTTTACTCTACGTTTTTTCTTTTAAATTCACTAATGTACGGATCGTCGCCGTACAACGGGTCGTCGTTACTCGTTACGTCCGTTGAGAAACTATCATTGACCGGATCTTTCGATTTAATCGTTTGTTTCTTCTTTTACTCATTTCTGTAAATTTCTATCGTACAAAAGAATAAACGTTCCCTGCGATTTGGGTGTGTGGGGGAGTTCGTATTTATACAAGTACGACTCGACAAGTTGATGACGCGAGATGCGATCTTATAAAATCTTAGGTTTCCTTTTTATTTTTTATTATCTTTTTTTCTTTTTCAATTACAGTATGCATAACGGGCGAAAACTTTGCTTGGGAACGTTCGCCATTCTTTCGCCATCGTACCTTTTCACTTTCGCTGTTTTCGGCTCTTCGTTTGCGTTATTGAAAAAAAAAAAAACATTGTAGCAACGTATCGTTACAACTGGATAAAACGCGTCGCTCGTGGACGACTTCTTTTTGACTCGTTTTTCAATTATCGGTAATTGAAAAACCGTAACCTCCGTAGGAAGCCCTGCGAGCGATTTTACAAAGTATGAATTATGGCAACGTCAAATACAACAATAACAAAAAAAGATTAAACGAAGATGCAATAAATAGCTTTATGGAACGAATAAATTGAACGTGTGTATTTCTTTTTTTTTTATTTTTCATCACTCGTCTAGCCCTTTACGCTCTACGCAAAGACTTCGAGGATCGTGTTTGATTTCCCTTTGCCCGAGAGGAAGATTACTGTTTCGGGATGCGGGTAATAAAAAAAAAAAAAAAAAAAATGGGCGCTTCAAGCAACGGCAATCTCGATAAGGAAACGAAGTTCGCGGCCGCAAAAATCACCTCTGTGAAATTCAGAGACAGTTTGTTCTCAAAACTCAACGAAATGGCTTTTTCATGGTGAAAATATCATCCGATCTTGGGACAACAAAAGCGCCGTTACGGTTCGAAGAAAATGACTTTTGGAAGCATAAATCGAGATTCATCTTCTTTTCTCTTAATTGTAAATAATTGGCTTCGTTAAACGGAGGTCGTGACGCTCAATGTTATTGACTCTTGGAGGATGCGGCCAATTCGTTTCCCGTTCTGTTTCAGACTGGAGTTTCGTGATCAGTCTCTTCGATCCTTCCTAATCGCCAGGCGTTCGGGTCTCCTGCTGCTACGGAAACAAATAAAAACAACCAGAGATTAATGTTTCAATTCTAGATGACAATATGATTTATTCAGCGTGTGTATTCGTTATAAACTTGAAGGTATTCTTGATTAACTTTGGTTATTATTTGAATGGAAAGCAGCGTAAGCGAAGTTTTTATTTTTACTGCTTACAGGATGGCCCGTTTTTTTTTTTTGAAGGAAGACAACTCAAGATGTTGTCAGATCGAGTTCATTTACGAAAGTCGAGCAAACGCCAAATTCAATTTTCTCCAAAGCGAAAAGTTGCAAATTCTATTTTCACCTTTTCTTTTGTATCGTCTGATATAATTTCCGTTTCAAGTAGCTCTCAAACGTATATTCAAAAGCCAACGTAAAAAATCAAATTACTTTGAATTCCTATATTTTTCGAACTTTATGCGTATGTTTTCAGTTTATTCAAGACGCTTCGAACGGGCCAGCCAAACATCGCAGAATCCAGATTGACATCCCGCAGAAAAGAAGAAAACCTCTATTCGTACCTCTTCAAGGTTAAGAAAATAAGATTTGGGTTTAAAGCAAGCGATCAAAGGAAGGATCAAAGTTATAAAGGAGTGGTCGACAAACGTGCTGCAAATTGAGAAAACACGTGCAATAAATCTTCGCAGCCATTGGCGTTTTAAGTTTTTCAGTGTATCAGACTTCAGCTATTAAAATCAGAGACAAGAATACCCAACCATAAGCAAATAAGTCTTTACGTTGGTTATCAGTTTTTCGGAAGTTTTCACGTTGCGTTATCTTAATGGACACCCGTTTCACATGCATTTTCGAAAGTTTGTCCAGCACCGATAAAATAGACGAACAAGAAGACCAAAATTTCAACCGCGATTTTCCCGGACGACGAAAAAAAAAGTGGACACAAAGGTGGACAAAACTGATTATGAGAATCGAACGAATGTAAACGATGGTAAAAACGCAAAAGATAAGAACAGGCTTATTTCATCGGGAAACGTTAAAAAGCGTTTAAAAAAAAAGAAAAAATAAATATATTCAGCGTTCGATTAAAAAAACTTACCACAGTAATAGTATTTAATCCTAGGCAACCCTAGGCAAACAAAAGTAAACATCATTACGCTACGTCAGAATTGAATGTTTCGTTTCGGCTACAAAAAAAAAATCCACTAACATTTATACAACTGATATCTCGTATAAACGAATGAATTGGGTAATTTTTCATCATAACCTCGCACGTCTTAATGATCTATCAAAGTGACTGATTCGAGAGTGCAATCGTGAAACAAAACGGAAAATAAATCGAGCCCGAAATTAGCGTAGCTGCAAATTTAACGAACGTGTAGTGATCGAGCTTCAAAGTCTATCAATGAGAACTACACGAGTACGATTAACAAAAAGACAAAGCGCATTAATGTACTGTGCCGATAAACATATGCAAAATGAAGGTGGAAGGAAAAAGTGGGGGGTGGGGGGGTGTTGCGATAGTCAGAGGAGGCGAAATTGTGAATCAATTCGGTAAAGAAAAATTTATCGCAGTCGTTACTGCGTTCGTGGAAAGTCGAAAGATCTATTTAAGGTTTAAACGGAAACGCAATTCTAAAATCGAATACACAGAGCAATATTAATCCCGCATTCCCTCGGTCCGTGCAATTTACGCGTGAAAACTTTGGACGCGTGCTGCTTCAAACTTATCGAAAATTACGAAATCGAAGATGCCGGATTTACGAAAAAGAAAACAAAAAAAGAATATATCGACAAATATAACGAAGAATTTATGAAAAATTTGAATCAGCGAAGATGACGGTGGTGATCATTTTAAAATTGGCACTGTTAGAAAGTATCAGAAATTCTTTGTATCTCCGTGTTTTCATTTTTCGAACCTTTTGAAATTGAAAATCCTTTATCTCGAAGATTAGTATATGGAGAACGCGAATGAGGATCCTTATTAATAATTCACGTATTTTTGTAGCTTCAAAGTCGGCGAAAAGATGAATTGGGCGATACCAAAGAAACACGTTCCGAACACGAAACATTCGATATCAAAATTTATTTAGCCAATTGGTAAACTGCTCGATCATTGATTCAAACCTCATCTAAGCGGGTCGAAATAATAATAAGTACGAATTACGTTTTCGATTTCGACGAGAGAACATTTTCAAGTATCGCGAGATGTTTCGCTTTTTTTTTCTTGTGTGACAAAGATGAACGTAAAAATCAGCGAGAGATAGAAAAAAAGAGCGTGAGACATAAGAGGAATCGAAATTAACTCACCTGGGTATTACAACCGGGACAAAAGAACGGGTGGAGTAACCCTGTGCAGCCTCTATTATTTTTTTCTGTTTCTTAAAAAAAAAAAATGGGTCTTACTCGCCCAATAAGAACGCGCGTCGTTCGGGCTGCTTGTATTATCTTTTTTTTTCGTTCTTTTCATTTTCTAAGGAGCCACGGAACTCGTACGCGAGGATTCTGTTGGAGAGGATCGATTGCTGTTCCGCTCAGGATACACGGGAAGTATGTAGGGCGCGTGAAGGTGGTTTAGATGATGTAGTGCGTTGTTCAACACATCGGGGCTCGTGTACAGCAGCGGCACTCTTTCCTCTAACCCAAACGAAAAAACCAACAAAAAAAGAAACAAATATATCGGTGCAAAATGATAATAATGACGAATGATCTTCCTACGCAATAAAAACGTACTAAACGAGCGTCTCTCTCTCGCTCTCTCTTCCTTTCTCTCTCTCTCTCTCTCTCTCTCTTATCAAGAATGTACGACCATTCGCGAGTGCGATGAATGAACTTCCGAGCCAACGTTTTATCACCGAGCTTTTCTATTGAACGTTCCATTAATGGGTTATACGCAGTTAGAAATGTCAAAAAAATCGATTTTTTTTTTTGTATTGCTTTTTCGGAATGTACAACTATGCGAGTATATTCCAGGACGCTCGAAGCACTACGAGGTAAAGGCCCGAAAATTCAAACGCATTTTTTTTTCAAAACCGTGTTTTCAAAGTCAGTGAGCACGATTTCTCAAAAACGGCTAAACCGATCGGTCTAAAATTTGAGCACAACCTTGTCAGATATATTCTTGACCTTGTCTGATATATTGTTTCTTCCCGGAGCCACCATTTTGTCGAAAATTAAAATTTCGACTATTCCCCTTCATTTTTTTTTCGAGGACCTCCCAGAGTCTTCCTACAGGAACAATGTTAATGAATATTTTTGAAAATAAAAAATGCCAATCTAAAGCTAAAAGATGCCACTACACTACCTAATACTTTTTCTTTTACTCAAATGACATCCAGAAAAATTCGTGAAAAATCGACGTTTTTTGGCCTTTGTAACTGCGTACAATGTCTTATTTCCATTAAACGTAAAAAAACGTTCGTACAATTTAGCCGGGAAGCTATGAAATTGACGCATCGCGCTCATTGATCGCCTCCCTCCGCCGCTTCAGCAATGAAGAAAAAGAAAATAGCATTTACGACGAGGGATGTTTCTCCAGCCGGTTTAACGGCGGATTTTCATGATTTAAATTATGAAAAGAAATCTCTATTCGTGAAACGAACGAAGTAGCAACGTAAGAATGAAAAGAGAAACGACTGTCGCAAAAATACGAATGAAATAAAATGATAATAAGTGAACGATTATCTACGCGGTCGGAAAATTCTCCGATCTCTTTGTGTCTCGTATGATACATTTTTCGAGCAGATTGTGCGTTATTGATTTCGAAAAGAAAAAAAATCTATTTGAATACTTTATACTGCAACAGCGACTTCAACGCAGTACCGACTTTGTTTTTACAATAATTTGCAGTACGAACGATTTACTTGATCAAAAATGGTCGTTCCTTGTGGAAAAAAAAAGAAACGACAGGTGGGGAGAGAGAAAAAGAATTCCTGATTTTTGGGTTACCTTGAAGCTGACGACTTATCAGCGCCGTTATTCGCTGACTGTCACCAGTCTTTTTCACAACGAAAAGCTTCGTTTCTTGGTCGTTCTCGATTCCTGCCATTCCACCGAGACCGATAACTTGACCGTTTTGCTGCTGATGACCACCAGCTGCCATCGTCTCGCTCACCTGTTGTGCACGAAACTTCCAGTCCATAAAACGAATTAAAAAGAAACGTGATCGGGTTAAAAATTCGTTTCAGACATCTTTCAACTCGTGCTGAATTTTTTAACGTAAAATTTTCATCACCGGGAATATTATTAGCCTGAAAAGAAAAAACATGTTGTACCTGCATTAATTTTTTCACTACGTCCCTGCCGAGTATGTGATCAAAGACCGCCTGCAGAAATTGATCGCTTATTATGCTTAATTTCAACTTGTCACGATGCCAGAGCAATATTCTCGATTCCTCCATCGCGGTTATCGAGACCTGAAAGTACTCGTCAGTCGAGACGCCGAACCATTCGGGCGAATCGAGAAACTGATGGGGGAAGACTATGTGGAGTGCTCGTCCGTTTTGTGACACGACTAGTCTGTAAAACCAAAGAAACGAAAAAGTTTACAATCAGCCTCACAGAAATTCTGCCCGTTTGTGTACCGATGGAAGCGCAAAACGAACGTTCATTCGTTTAATTGCCAGAGCCGATAACTTCGAATTGGGTTTTCTTCTTTTCGCAATTAAACTACTCGATCGCAAAGATCTCATTTCGAATATTTTTACAATTGTCAGAACACATTAGGGATACAATATATTGTACAACGATCCAATATTTTTCGAATAAACCAAAGAAAAAAGAATACCAGATATTTCATATGGCAGTATCTGATTTTTCAGTAAAAAGGTATTATTCTATTTTTTTCTGCGCGTAAATATATTTCATTATTTACTCTCTCGTAAAAATATTTTGTCAAAAATACAAACTATCGAAATCCAATCCGTTTCCATAATTTGACGAATAATTAGATCACAATTACGATATAAATAATTATCGTTACGGTAAAAATTGGAAAAATGGTGATCATTGACGAAAATTTTACAATGTGAAGATATCTTTTCTGTTTTAATTATAAAACGCGAGTCCCTCTATGGATTCCTATGTGTCATTTGAAAAAGGTCTGACTTTTCTAGAATAATTGAAGAAACTCACTTTCCGGACAAAACCAAGGAGAGCGAGTCAACTTTGGTGACTTTTTCTTGCGCATAAACCTCCTGATACTTCAATTGTCTGATAATTTTCATACAGCTCAGTACTTTCTTAAATTGATGTCGAGAGACGCGAAGGGGCTGGAACACGGCGGCGTATACCTGCGAAAAAAAAACAAAACGGAATACTGTAGTTGGAAATCAAGAGCGAAAATGCCCACAAAATTTGGTGGATCTATGTATAACAAAGTAAATCGTGTTTTGCTCATTTCTATTGATATTTCGATACCTCTTCGATCTCTCTCGAGAACTTAATAGGTCTCAGCCTGTAGAGCAGCATGCAAACGTGAACAAAATTAATTGCGACGAACAGTGCGTTCCAAAGTGCCGCGTCAAGCCAACAAGCAATGGTCCAACCCCAGAGAGCGAGAAATGCGCAGCCAACGAGGAGTGTCGAGCGCAAATACAAAACTCCGTGTATACCGCTCGGGGCAAGATGCGATAGCAAGAAAAAGGCATTCGCCAGTTGAAAGTAAACGTGATTGACGTAAAAGCCGTGATAGGGCTGGCAAGTGAAAGCTCCGTTCAAGAACGTTGGAGGCACTATCGGCGGATGGGGGTAAGCCGGACCGTGGCTCACGACGGTCAGTCCAGCACCTGTGAACATCCGGTTATACCATTATAACGCACTGTGCGGAAATATATGTGCCAAAACGGTCTGTCGATATCGCGTATCGCGAAATCGACGGACCGTTTTGGCGTGTCAAAATCGCATATCGAGCGCAACATCTCACGATACAACTTGGCACTTGTAACATTCCATATATGATATGAAACATCGCGGTTGTTCCGATCAATAAAGATCTGGAAGTTTCCATTGTTGACGTGCAACAACTTTTCGTATCTTTGATTTCATATTTTCATAATTAAACTTCCCCAAAGTGAACTGAAGCAATTGACAAAAATGAATGTCTGTTGCAGATCAAGGATGCAAACTTCAATGACCGTTCATAATAATACGTGCGACTTCTTACCCCCAGTTCCGTCTGAGGTCACATTCCTGCACTCACTGTCGATTCGATTGGTCGACGCCGGCAGTGAGATTTCCGATGTACCGGAACTTCGGGGAATATTGGGTATGGCGGCATTTGTCAGATTGGCATTGACGCTTATGTGACACCAACACAACAGGATCAGGGATGGCAGGGAAATGCTACAGCCTTCTCGGCCTTCTATCGGGTACCAGCGAATCCACATCCCCGCATTACCAAACCCTGGACAGTGAATCCTCCGATTCTTGACGATCCGTCAATGCCCTTCCGATACTGCTCCGTTTTCTATTTTTCTTCCCGCGCCTCGAAAGGATCGATCTTTCGTCGCATCTCAGTTTTAATCCAGCTATCTCGCCATCTGGATGTCTAGGAGAAATCAATTTTTTGAGATTAGCCGCTATGTATTTTCGACGAACGAATATAAGCAACAAACCCTGTTGCTCATATTCTAATTAGCAATACAATGATATATCATTTTTCACATGTGCTTCACGTCAAACGATTGTATTTGGTGTTCTATCTCCAAAATTCTGCCTTATTATTTCTATATGAAATATAAAAAATTACCTACGATTTACTTCCGTCAATTGAAAGACGGATTAGATGCTAAAAGAAAAATTCAGTATTGATTCTCCCACCTGTGATACATTTTGCAATAAATCACCTTCTTCGACAACTGTGTGTAACTCACAAGTTTGCTATGTCAAATACTCTGTTCACATCTTAGATAAAATTGAATCGACAACCCTTGCCGAAGATCACATGACTCCTATCAGTATTTCTTCCTCTATCGTTCTATACGAGAATTTTCTTTGGAATTCATTCTAGGTAGCTATACAAGATTTCCGAAGCCAACTGTACATATTTTCTGCACTTTAGAATTAGGGCTTTAACACGGATTCGATATTTAAATAGCCGTGCTGTAAATGTTAAAAGAACCAAATATATTCCTCCGAGAAAGTTTTCTTCTCATTTGTTTCTATCCCACAAGAGTTATTTCCAAAGTTACTGGTTTCCACCTGCGAGCGCCCTTTTCACCCACAATTGTCCACAACAGAATAAATTTTTAGGGAGTAATTGAAAATAGTCTTCAGACACCAAGTCTTGTAGAAGAAAAGGAAAGACGATCGAAGTCAACTGATCTCATCAGTAAAGACAACAAAGAGAGCCGGATGAACGTTTGACCGTTCGGAGACGATTTTCTTCGGAACTCGAAGGTTAGAAAAGGCGGTGACACAACTGTACAAACGAGACGAATGAAACGAAGCACGAATCGAAAGATTGAGGCTCGAATAACAGCGACGTAATTAGATCACGTTTAGAGTGGAGGAAGGAATGTCAACGATGTAGGTCAACTCGAATGAGAGACTCGGGAGTTTTCGATCGGTAAAATTGAATTTCCACCGATCATGACGAGCATCGACGAGGACACATCGGGGAAGAGGGGAAAATCAACAGAAGCAAGGAATCGGAAGAGTACGAGAAATTGTCTCGACGTTGCAATTAGCAATTAAATCGATAGACACACACACATAGTGAAATTGCTTACAAGCACTTACATATGTGGAATTGCTTACATAGTGGAATTGCTTACAAGCACTTACATATGTGGAATTGCGTCGGAAAATGGATTTTCGCTATTTTCTCGTGTATTCGCGACTGTTTCTTGTCCGCGCGCGCTCTATCCGCGACTCGCAATTAGCATCGTGCAGCTCTCGTCAACACCAGCGTTTCGTGTGTTGTTCAGTCGCGTAAAGCATCGTGACTTTTCGACAGCGCGCACTTTTTTTCCCCCGAAAATTTGTCAGCGATCCGAGAGCCGTCACGCGCCCCGTTACATTTTTTTTCCTCGGCCCTTGTCACTACGTGAGTTACTTTCAGCGGATATATAGACAGAGGGAATATGGAGACGAATCGTTGGAAGTTTCACGGAACGCACAGGGGGAAAAGGGACACAGGTGAATTTTGGATCAGAGCTTGATCGATAGAACAGAAACAGTGAAGAAAATTGGTTTTGAAGGGTGGTGGTCGGACCGGTAAGGTGTTTAGGAGATGTAACACGTTCAGGACGAGAGGATAAGAAGCAAAAGTTACGTACTTCACGGATAGTCCTAAGGATCGGAGAAAAGCCAATTTCGTTCATCTTCGTGATTGGCCAGATTTTTTACCGCAGGAACATAGATCGCTAGAGATACCAATATGGCGGCAATCGTGACTTCTGTCGCGAACAGGAGGATGGCGCAACACGGTAATTTTGCTACACGGAGTGACCGACGTTTCTCGTACTTTATGGTCCCTGCACACTGAGCGCCATGGGCGATGAGCGATCAGTGATATCCAATGGGAACTTCACTCTCCTAGGACGTTTCCGGAATTCCTGAGTTCCCATTGTATTCCTTCCATATCGCTTATCCCCTGCAGTGTGAAGAGGCCATTACTTTGTCGCGCGCGCATTTGTCTGCGACGCAAGAGTGTTTCATAGGTTACGTTTTATTCTTGCTATGTCTACAGAAAATAAAAGACTGGAGTTTATTGCCGATGCGAGTGCAAACGCGCCGGATTGAAAATAATCCGAGCAAAAGTGGTAGGAAAAAAATCACATTGCATTCCTAAAGTGTGGTTAGATTTTTCCTCGTCGCCGTAATTTCGTGTAACATCGATTCAAACCTCGAACATAACGTTTCGTCGTCGTTTCAAATTTGTCGATTCGAAAACCAGTACCGACAACATCCATCATTATCATTCGAAAAAAACACCTCTTCTATTTAATTCTAGCTCGACGGGAGTCAAAACAAACCATTTATTTCATTCTTTATTTTCCATTTCGTAAACGATTACACGTAACAATTTTACGATTGAGAACGCCAATACGATTTAACATTTTTCACATTTCTACAGAGTATCCATACGTTGATTGCTGTTGAGGCCTCTTTTAAAAAAAAATTGTTAATACGTGATACGAACATTCTGACTATTCATCGGGATAATCAACTATGTTTGCATAATTTGCACTGTACAGCTGCACTAACCAGTCACGTAACTTAATTGTTTCCTGGAATGTCAATATTCTCCCAAAACGATTTGTCACTGTACTGATAATCTTCTGGGTTTATTACAATTACGTGTTTTGTTGAAAAACATATAAATCATAAAGACATGTCTGGTTAGAGTTTCAATTAATTCTAGGCTCTCAGTGTACAACGCTGTTAAAAATATAAGAACAGTTATTGTTTGTTAATAATAATGAACTCGGTGTTCGTCCGATGTTTATTGTTCTTCAGAGATGGAAAAAAACTGAGAAATCTTCGACGGTGACTCTTGCTTGTTTAAACTGTCACATACAGTTTTTTCAAAGACCCGCTCAAGTTTGAAAGTTGATTGTAAATTGAGTCTAATTATACATTGGAAACGAGATGAAATCTGCTGTGTTAACGATTCTGTATCCGAGCAAGTTATTCCTGAAATAAAGAGAACAGTCGAGTTACGGATCAACATGAGTTATAGGCAAAGAAGCAACTGCGCTCTGTCTTTTACCAACCTTAAGGTGTCATTCTTCTGAATCATGCATCGATCATGGAGGAATAAGAAGAATGGGTGCGTCGCTGTTGTAATTCCAGTTTCTACGAGGCATTTGTAAAAACGAAGGTCGCACATGCAGTCCCGTTGTAACGCAGAATTTTTCACGCTATCGAAGTTACGAGGAGACCCGGTATATTGGACATATGTGGGACACACGTATTCCATGCTGCAACACTTTTCTGGTATGCCGAATAATTGTGGTTGGAATTGAGGCTCGCAGTAACGGTGGCTCCCTAACAGAATTAAACAAAAATAAGTTAATATATTTTTTGTTGGTTACAATGTTCTAAGGGAGTGCGTGAAACGCCTTTTTGTCGGTCAGTAGAAATTGTTGTTTCCAGAAGGAAGGATCAACATTTATAGAATTTTATCATTTTCTTTGTTACCAAAAACTTCTGATTTTTATGCTATTGTTGCGTTACAGAAATATGCTTCACGAATGGAAACATGAATGTTGAGCGTGTACGGTCGAATTTATTCTTGCCTCAAGAATAAAATTATAATTGGATGTATTACCTGCGGGCACTGGCCCACTGACAACCTTCGGTGGCTGTGCATCGATACCCTGTGAAAGCGTAAATATCATTAATTGTTTTTCTGCTTTTTCACAAATGTTTCATAACTTTGCTGGACTATCGTAACACATCGGATAAAACTTTCTTCGTGTAATCATGATGGAAGTCTGTTAGCGTGAATTTTTTTTTCTCAACTGGATATTCCTAACATTGGTTACAGTGAACCAATTTTTACGATGTACTGAAGTTTAGTGTTTTCTTTAAACGGGTTATACGCTATTACAAATTTCAAAACCTCGTATTTTTTTTACCTATTTTATTATTTCAATTTTTTTTAACGATTTAACGAACAAAATTTGGCCGAAAATCGAAATTGTTTCTTTCCGGAGTCACCATTATGTCGATAATTAAAATTTCAAGTATTCGTTCGATCAATACGTGAATTCACCTATCCCCTGAAAGAACTTTTTTTTTTCATTTTAGATCATCCAAACCAGGGATACTTTGCTCACCAGCAGACATTTTTTTTTTTTTTTCGAAAACCTCGAGGAGTCTTCTTACAGGAGCAATGTTAATGAATATTTTTGAAAATAACAAATGCCAATCTAAAGCTAAAAGATGACACTACACTGCCCGATACTTTTCATTTTATTCAAATGAAAACCTTCTCCACAAAAAATTCGTGAACAAACGACGTTTTTTGGGCTCGTAACTGCGTATAACTGGCAAGGTAACCAAAACTTGTTGAGACATTTTCGGGAATCGGGCAACATGTGGTCGTAGCTATTTTTGGAAAACTTACATTGTGCGCATCCTTTTCTTTTCCAGGCATAGGCGGAGGCTTCGAATGCAAATCAATTGTCGTTTAATCACAGAGTCAAGAGACGTGACGGCGTGTTATGTTTATGTTATGTTTAGTGCAGGGCTGCATTAACCCTTAAGTTTTCCAAGTTTGGTAAGATATCATTCGTTAAAGTGCTAATCAAAGACATCATTTATTCATGAAGCTCTTGATGAACTATTCTGATACTCACCATTCCGTATATATCGTTTTTCGTAAAGTTCAAATAGTCGTTATGGTGTACCTGTAAAAACGCACAGAAACAACGATCTTAATTGGGTTTCCGCTTTCCAACTGTATCCACAGATGTAATTCATTAATCACTTACGATTTTGAACACCTTCTTTTCCAATTCGATATCAGCTTCCGCGATCTGTGAACGTAAATTCGTAATTTATTATTTGATTTAATTTTTTTCTTTTTGTTTGGGGTTTGTTTGGGTTTCTCTAGGTACTTACCTCAATAGGGGATAGTGCTACTCCGTTATTTCTTTCGATGACCCGTAGCTACGAATATGAAGAGTAATTTTTTGATTACCGGTTGTTACTGCTAATTATAGTTACGTTTTTAAGGGGGTCCTCTAGTTTCTCGGATCGAAAAAATCGATTCTTTTTCATAAATCACACGTGTAGATTTTTCGATATTCGAAGTGGTTCACAAGTTACCGCCCTGGAATGCGTGAACTTTCAAACGCGTTTTTCTCGAAAAACTATTTTTCGTAACGGTAACGACGATATTTCAAAAACTACTTTACCGATCTTGTTCAAATTTATACAACATTTTTAATACGATATAAGCCAGCGATTGGACTAGGGTTATCATAATAGCTTCGATAGTTTTTTTTCTACGAGCGAAAAACTTATGAAAAAATGAGTGAAAAATATAATGTGATTTCCAAAAGTGTATAAAAAAGGCAATTTTTGTAATTTAGAATTCACTCTACGTCAATCGCTAGTCTTAAATATGAAGATTCGAATGCCGTTTGGTTTTTTGATTTCCGGTAAGCAGAGCAGCCGCAATCTTGGTCACCGTCAACCACCTCTTTTACTTGATGTCTTCCTGTCGGCTACTATAACTTTTATTCTATGATATATTTTGACTTCATAACATTTTTGAAGCTTATTCAAACGTTAATAACGATTTTGCAAAAACAATGAGATTGATTATTTCGATGGTTTGCCCGTAAAAAATTATTGAAGAAGCCGTAAAAAAACAGCCGAGAAACTAGAGGACTGCGTTAATGTACTCACTACGTCGGGCGAAGTAAGATCTGATATTCGACTTGCATTTACCTGTAAATATTTAAAAAAGTGCATGCTCACTGTACTTGCTTTCGCGAGTGTTTATGTGTGTTTTCTTTCGTAGATTTCTGGAATACTCACTTCATCGGAGTTTGCTTGGTCCGAGTTGCCGCCCTCAATAGCCGCGCTTATAGGCTGGAGTTATAAAAAGTTTCTTATAGACTATCTGGATCGGTAGATATAATAAGAAATATCTTGTCCGTATTGCAAGTGGAAAATCGATTTCTCGGCTACGGCATTCTAAAATTACTATTTTCAGTTTCAAATATTTTGATTGATTCTTACTTGCTGGAGAAGGCTCTTCACTCTGGCGGATAGAGGATCCAATATGGATTGCTGCAAATGCAAATAGTGATCGGTCAGTTATTTCACTTTTACTTTTTTTTCTCATTAATTTTAACTTTGTTTCTCTCAATACGCACTTGTGTCGGCTGTAGATCGTGCAGGTTAGACTGAAAAATTCTTTCGAGATCCTGTGAACACAAATATTAACTCTCAGTTGTCATTTCGAAATTGTCAGAATATTTTCGACATAGCATTTTTTTTTAATGCTCACTTGGTGGTTATGGTTCCCCGGCTGAGCATTGGTTTGACCATTTTGGTTTTGCTGCTAATGTAAATAGTGATCGATCGATTATTGTACTTCCACTTTTCTTTTCATTAAATTTATTTTTGTTTCCCTAAATACGTACTTGTCTGGGCGGTCCATTGTTAAGGTTAGGCTGATAAGTTTTTCTCGTGACATCCTGTGAGCACAAATATTAGCTCTCAGTTGTCATTTCGAAATTGTTAGTATATTTTCGACGTAGCATTTTTTTTTTAATGCTCACTTGTTGGTTATGGTTCCCCGGCTGAAGATTGGTTTGACCATTTTGGTTTTGCTGCTAATGTAAATAGTGGTCGATCAATTATTGTACTTCCAATTTTCTTTTCATTAAATTTAATTTTATTTCCCTAAATACGCACTTGTTTGGGCTTTTGATTGATCACTTCACTCTCAGTAGGTTCCTCTTCGCAATACTGTAAACGCAAATATTAGGTATCAGTTATCACGCTTACTTTTCAAGATACTTATGGCATAGCGTATCTCTTTTAATGCTTACTTCTTCGTCGCCAGGCTGAGGATCGTTTGAACCACTTAGCCTCTGCAAATGTAAATAGTGATCGATCGATTATTGTATGCCCACTTTTATTTTCATTAATTTTATCTTTGTTTCCCTAGATACGCACTTGTTTGGGCTTTTGATTGTTCAGGTTAGACTGAGAAGATCTTTGGACATCC